>JAUJEF010000033.1:0-90361 GCA_030444885.1 Citrus sp. QX-2021 | reverse complement strand
GGCTATAGCCCACCGGTTTTGTGGCCTCTTTCCGCTGGACGAACTTGGCGCCCGGCCTTCGGGCGGAGTATTTTTTTAGGCGCGGCTGTGCCAGCTGACCTATTTTGGCACCACGGAGGCGCCTCGCAAAGTCTCGCGCCATTCCGAGTCCGGCGGACGAAGTTGGCCAGCCCCACCCCCAAGGCGATAGCCCCCCCCGTTTTGTGGCCGCTTTGCCCTGGACGAACTTGGCCCCCCGGGCAAGGGGCGGGTATTTGTGGGCGCGGCTGTGGCCGCGGCCTATTTTGGCACACGGAGCGCCTCGCAAAGTCTCGCGCCATTGAGAGTCCGGCGGACGAAGTTGGCCAGCCCCACCCCCCAAGGCTATAGCCCACCCGTTTTTGTGGCCTCTTTCCGCTGGACGAACTTGGCGCCCCGGCCTTGGGCGGGTATTTTGGGCGCGGCTGTACCCGCGGACCTATTTTGGCACACGGAGGAGCCTCGCAAAGTCTCGCGCCATGCCGAGTCCGGCGGACGGCGTTGGCCAGCCCCACCCCCAAGGCTATAGCCCACCCGTTTTGTGGCCTCTTTCCGCTGGGCGAACTTGGCGCCCGGCCTTCGGGCGGGTATTTTAGGCGCGGCTGTGCCCGCGGCCCTATTTTACAGCACACGGAGGCGCCTCGCAAAGTCTCGCGCCATTCCGAGTCTTTCCGCTGGACGAACTTGGCGCCCCGGCCTTCGGGGCGGGGATTTTTGGGCGCGGCGGTACCCGCGGCCTCTTTGTGGCGCACGGAGGAGCCTCGCGAGGTCTCGCGCCTTGCCGAGTCCGGCGGACGACGTTGGCGAGCCCCACCCCCCAAGGCGATAGCCCACCCGTTTTGTGGCCTCTTTCCGCTGGGCGAACTTGGCGCCCGGCCTTCGGGCGGGTATTTTGGGCGCGGCTGTGCCAGTGGCCTGGCCCACAGCACACGGAGGCGCCTCGCCCCGTCTGGCGCCATTCCGAGTCCGGCGGTAGAAGATGGCCAGCCCTACCCCCTAGGCTATAGCCCACCCGTTTTGTGGCCTCTTTCTGCTGGACGAACTTGGCGCCCGGCCTTCGGGCGGGTATTTTTAGGCGCGGCTGTGCCCTTGCGGCCTATTTTGGGCACACGGAGCGCCTCGCAAAGTCTCGCGCCATTCCGAGTCCGAGGCGGACGAAGTTGGCCAGCCCCACCCCCAAGGCTATAGCCCACCCGTTTTGTGGCCTCTTTCCGCTGGACGAACTTGGCGCCCGGCCTTCGGGCGGGAGTATTTTGGGCGCGGCTGTGCCCTTGGCCTATTTTTGGCACCACGGAGCGCCTCGCAAAGTCTGGCGCCATTCCGAGTCAGCGGACCAGTTGGCCAGCCCCACCCCCTAGGCTATAGCCCACCCGTTTTGTGGCCTCTTTCCGCTGGACGAGGTGGCGCCCGGCCTTCGGGCGGGTATTTTGGGCGCGGCTGTGCCCGCGGCCTATTTTGGCACACGGAGCGCCTCGCAAAGTCTCGCGCCATTCCGAGTCCGGCGGACGAGTTGGCCAGCCCCACCCCCAAGGCTATAGCCCACCCGTTTTGTGGCCTCTTTCCGCTGGGCGAACTTGGCGCCCGGCCTTGGGCGGGTATTTTGGGCGCGGCTGTGCCCATGCGGCCTATTTTTGGCACACACACGGGCGCCTCGCAAAGTCTCGCGCCATTCCGAGTCCGGCGGACGAGTTGGCCAGCCCCACCCCCAAGGCTATAGCCCACCCGTTTTGTGGCCTCTTTCCGCTGGGACGAACTTGGCGCCCGGCCTTCGGGCGGGTATTTTGGGCGCGGCTGTACCCATGACCTATTTTTGGCACACGGAGGAGCCTCGCAAAGTCTCGCGCCATTCCGAGTCCGGCGGGACGACGTTGGCCAGCCCCACCCCCAAGGCTATAGCCCACCCGTTTTTGTGGCCTCTTTCCGCTGGGCGAACTTGGCGCCCGGCCTTCGGGCGGGTATTTTTAGCGCGGCTGTGCCCGGGCCTATTTTTGGCGCACGGAGCGCCTCGCAAAGTCTGGCGCCATTCCGAGTCCGGCGGACGAAGTTGGCCAGCCCCACCCCCAAGGCTATAGCCCACCCGTTTTGTGGCCTCTTTCCGCTGGACGAACTTGGCGCCCGGCCTTCGGGCGGGTATTTTTAGGCGCGGCTGTGCCCGCGGCCTATTTTGGCACACGGAGCGCCTCGCAAAGTCTCGCGCCATTCCGAGTCCGGCGGGCCGAAGTTGGCCAGCCCCACCCCCAAGGCTATAGCCCACCCGTTTTGTGGCCTCTTTCCGCTGGGCCGAACTTGGCGCCCGGCCTTCGGGCGGGTATTTTTAGGGCGCGGCTGTACCCACATGACCTATTTTGGCACACGGAGGAGCCTCGCAAAGTCTCGCGCCATTCCGAGTCCGAGGCGGACGGCGTTGGCCAACCCCACCCCCAAGGCTATAGCCCACCCGTTTTTGTGGCCTCTTTCCGCTGGACGAACTTGGCGCCCGGCCTTGGGCGGGTATTTTTAGGCGCGGCTGTGCCCGTGGCCTATTTTGGCACACGGAGCGCCTCACAAAGTCTGGCGCCATTCCGAGTCCGGCGGACGAAGTTGGCCAGCCCCACCCCCCTAGGCTAAAGCCCACCCGTTTTGTGGCCTCATTCTGCTGGGCGAACTTGGCGCCCCGGCCTTCGGGCGGGTATTTTTGGGCGCGGCTGTGCCCGCGGCCTATTTTGGGCAAACGGGGGCGCCTCGCAAAGTCTCGCGCCATTCCGAGTCCGGCGGACGAAGTTGGCCAGCCCCACCCCCCAAGGCTATAGCCCACCCGTTTTTGTGGCCTCTTTCCGCTGGACGAACTTGGCGCCCCGGCCTTCGGGCGGGTATTTTTGGGCGCGGCTGTGCCCGCGACCTATTTTTGGCACACGGAGGCGCCTCGCAAAGTCTGGCGCCATTCCGAGTCCGGCGGACGAAGTTGGCCAGCCCCCACCCCCCAGGCTATAGCCCACCCGTTTTTGTGGCCTCTTTCCGCTGGACGAACTTGGCGCCCCGGCCTTCGGGCGGGTATTTTTGGGCGCGGCTGTGCCCGCGGCCTATTTTGGCGCACGGAGGCGCCTCGCAAAGTCTCGCGCCATTCCGAGTCCGGCGGACGAAGTTGGCCAGCCCCACCCCCAAGGCTATAGCCCACCCGTTTTTGTGGCCTCTTTCCGCTGGACGAACTTGGCGCCCCGGCCTTCGGGCGGGTATTTTTGGGCGCGGCTGTGCCCGCGGCCTATTTTTGGCACACGGAGGCGCCTCGCAAAGTCTCGCGCCATTCCGAGTCCGGCGGACGAAGTTGGCCAGCCCCACCCCCAAGGCTATAGCCCACCCGTTTTTGTGGCCTCTTTCCGCTGGACGAACTTGGCGCCCCGGCCTTCGGGCGGTTATTTTGGGCGCGGCTGTACCCATGACCTATTTTGGCACAAGGAGGAGCCTCGCCAAGACTCGCGCCATTCCGAGTCCGGCGGACGACGTTGGCCAGCCCCACCCCCACCGCTTTAGCCCACCCGTCGCTGTGCCGTCCTTCCGCTGGACGACCTGGGCGCCCCGGCCTTCGGGCGGGTATTTTTGGGCGCGGCTGTGCCCGCGGCCTATTTTTTGGCGCACGGAGCGCCTCGCAAAGTCTGGCGCCATTCCGAGTCCGGCGGACGAAGTTGGCCAGCCCCACCCCCAAGGAAATAGCCCACCCGTTTTGTGGCCTCTTTCCGCTGGGCGAACTTGGCGCCCGGCCTTCGGGCGGGTATTGTTAGGAGCGGCTGTGCCCGCGGCCTATTTTGGCACACGGAGGCGCCTCGCAAAGTCTCGCGCCATTCCGAGTCCGGCGGACGAAGTTGGCCAGCCCCACCCCCCAAGGCTATAGCCCACCCGTTTTTGTGGCCTCTTTCCGCTGGACGAACTTGGCGCCCCGGCCTTCGGGGCGGGTATTTTTGGGCGCGGCTGTACCCGCGGCCTATTTTTGGCACACGGAGGAGCCTCGCAAAGTCTCGCGCCATTCCGAGTCCGGCGGACGACGTTGGCCAGCCCCACCCCCCAAGGCTATAGCCCACCCGTTTTTGTGGCCTCTTTCCGCTGGACGAACTTGGCGCCCCGGCCTTCGGGCGGGTATTTTTGGGCGCGGCTGTGCCCGTGGCCTATTTTTGGCACACGGAGGCGCCTCACAAAGTCTGGCGCCATTCCGAGTCCGGCGGACGAAGTTGGCCAGCCCCACCCCCCTAGGCTATAGCCCACCCGTTTTTGTGGCCTCTTTCTGCTGGACGAACTTGGCGCCCCGGCCTTCGGGGCGGGTATTTTTGGGCGCGGCTGTGCCCGCGGCCTATTTTGGGCACACGGAGGCGCCTCGCAAAGTCTCGCGCCATTCCGAGTCCGGCGGACGTTTTTTTTCCAGCCCCACCCCCCAAGGCTATAGCCCACCCGTTTTTGTGGCCTCTTTCCGCTGGACGAACTTGGCGCCCCGGCCTTCGGGCGGGTATTTTTGGGCGCGGCTGTGCCCGCGGCCTATTTTTGGCACACGGAGGCGCCTCGCAAAGTCTGGCGCCATTCCGAGTCCGGCGGACGAGTTGGCCAGCCCCACCCCCTAGGCTATAGCCCACCCGTTTTGTGGCCTCTTTCCGCTGGGCCGAAATTGGCGACCCGGCCTTCGGGCGCGTATTTTTGGCGCGGCTGTGCCCGCGGCCTATTTTTGGCACACGGAGGCGCCTCGCAAAGTCTCGCGCCATTCCGAGTCCGGCGGACGAAGTTGGCCAGCCCCACCCCCAAGGCTATAGCCCACCCGTTTTTGTGGCCTCTTTCCGCTGGACGAACTTGGCGCCCCGGCCTTCGGGCGGGTAGTTTTGGGCGCGGCTGTGCCCGCGGCCTATTTTGGCACACGGAGGCGCCTCGCAAAGTCTCGCGCCATTCCGAGTCCGGCGGACGAAGTTGGCCAGCCCCACCCCCAAGGCTATAGCCCACCCGTTTTTGTGGCCTCTTTCCGCTGGACGAACTTGGCGCCCCGGCCTTCGGGCGGGTATTTTTGGGCGCGGCTGTGCCCGCGGCCTATTTTTGGCACACGGAGGCGCCTCGCAAAGTCTCGCGCCATTCCGAGTCCGGCGGACGAAGTTGGCCAGCCCCACCCCCCAAGGCTATAGCCCACCCGTTTTTGTGGCCTCTTTCCGCTGGACGAACTTGGCGCCCCGGCCTTCGGGCGGGTATTTTTGGGCGCAGCTGTGCCCGCGGCCTATTTTTGGCACACGGAGGCGCCTCACAAAGTCTGGCGCCATTCCGAGTCCGGTGGACGAAGTTGGCCAGCCCCACCCCCAAGGCTATAGCCCACCCGTTTTTGTGGCCTCTTTCCGCTGGACGAACTTGGCGCCCCGGCCTTCGGGCGGGTATTTTTGGGCGCGGCTGTGCCCGCGGCCTATTTTTGGCACACGGAGGCGCCTCGCAAAGTCTCGCGCCATTCCGAGTCCGGCGGACGCAGTTGGCCAGCCCCACCCCCCAAGGCTATAGCCCACCCGTTTTTGTGGCCTCTTTCCGCTGGACGAACTTGGCGCCCCGGCCTTCGGGGCGGGTATTTTTGGGCGCGGCTGTACCCGCGGCCTATTTTTGGCACACGGAGGCGCCTCGCAAAGTCTGGCGCCATTCCGAGTCCGGCGGACGAAGTTGGCCAGCCCCACCCCCCTAGGCTATAGCCCACCCGTTTTTGTGGCCTCTTTCCGCTGGACGAACTTGGCGCCCCGGCCTTTGGGTGGTTATTTTTGGGCGCGGCTGTGCCCGCAGCCTATTTTTGGCATAGGGCGCCCATCGCAAAGTCTCGCGCCATTCCGAGTCCGGCTAACGAAGTTGGCCAGCCCCACCCCCAAGGCTATAGCCCACCCGATTTTGTGGCCTTTTTCCGCTCGACGAACTTGGCGCACCAGCCTTCGTGCGGTTATTTTTGGGCGCGGCTGTGCCCGCGGCCTATTTTTGGTACACGGAGCGCCTCGCAAAGTCTGGCGCCATTCCGAGTCCGCGGACGAGTTGGCCAGCCCCACCGCCTAGGCTATAGCCCACCCGTTTTTGTGGCCTCTTTCCGCTGGACGAACTTGGCGCCCCGCCTTAGGGCGGGTATTTTTGGGCGCGGCTGTGCCCGCGGCCTATTTTTGCGCACGGAGCGCCTCGCAAAGTCTGGCGCCATTCCGAGTCCGGCGGACGAAGTTGGCCAGCCCCACCCCCAAGGCTATAGCCCACCCGTTTTGTGGCCTCTTTCCGCTGGGCGAACTTGGCGCCCGGCCTTCGGGCGGGTATTTTTGGGCGCGGCTGTGCCCGCGGCCTAATTTTGGCACACGTAGCATCCTCGCAAAGTCTCGCGCCATTCCGAGTCAGGAGGACGTAGTTGGCCAGCCCCCACCCCCAAGGCTATAGCCCACCCGTTTTGTTGGCCTTTTTCCGCTGGACGAACTTGGCGCCCGGCCTTCGGGCGGGTATTTTTGGGCGCGGCTGTGCCCGCGGCCTATTTTTGGCACACGGAGGCGCCTCGCAAAGTCTCGCGCCATTCCGAGTCCGGCGGACGAAGTTGGCCAGCCCCACCCCCCAGGCGAAAGCCCCCCCGGTTTTGTGGCCTCTTTCCGCTGGACGAACTTGGCGCCCCGGCCTTCGGGCGGGTATTTTTGGGCGCGGCTGTGCCCGCGGCCTATTTTTGGCACACGGAGGCGCCTCGCAAAGTCTCGCGCCATTCCGAGTCCGGCGGACGAAGTTGGCCAGCCCCACCCCCCAAGGCTATAGCCCACCCGTTTTTGTGGCCTCTTTCCGCTGGACGAACTTGGCGCCCCGGCCTTCGGGCGGGTATTTTGGGCGCGGCTGTGCCCGCGGCCTATTTTTGGCACACGGAGGCGCCTCGCAAAGTCTGGCGCCATTCCGAGTCCGGCGGACGAAGTTGGCCAGCCCCACCCCCCTAGGCTATAGCCCACCCGTTTTTGTGGCCTCTTTCCGCTGGACGAACTTGGCGCCCCGGCCTTCGGGCGGGTATTTTTGGGCGCGGCTGTGCCCGCGGCCTATTTTTGGCACACGGAGGCGCCTCGCAAAGTCTCGCGCCATTCCGAGTCCGGCGGACGAAGTTGGCCAGCCCCACCCCCCAAGGCTATAGCCCACCCGTTTTTGTGGCCTCTTTCCGCTAGACGAACTTGGCGCCCCGGCCTTCGGGCGGGTATTTTTGGGCGCGGCTGTGCCCGCGTCCTATTTTTGGCACACGGATGCGCCTCGCAAAGTCTCGCGCCATTCGGAGTCCGGCGGACGAAGTTGGCCAGCCCCACCCCCCAAGGCTATAGCCCACCCGTTTTTGTGGCCTCTTTCCGCTGGACGAACTTGGCGCCCCGGCCTTCGGACGGGTATTTTTAAGCGAGGCTGTGCCGCGGCCTATTTTTGGCACACGGAGGCGCCTCGCAAAGTCTCGCGCCATTCCGAGTCCGGCGGACGAAGTTGTCCAGCCCCACCCCCCAAGGCTATAGCCCACCCGTTTTTGTGGCCTTTTTCCGCAGGACGAACTTGGCGCCCCGGCCTTCGGGCACGTATTTTAGAGCGCGGCTGTGCCCGCGGCCTATTTTTGTCACACGAAGGTGACTCGCAAAGTCTCGCGCCATTCCGAGTCCGGCGGACGAAGTTGGCCAGCCCTACCCCCCGAGGCTATAGCCCACCCGTTTTTGTGGCCATTTTCCGCTGGAAGAACCTGGCGCCCCGGCCTTCGAGCGGGTATTTTTGGGCGTGGCTGTGTCCGCGGCCTATTTTTGGCACACGGAGGCGCCTCGCAAAGTCTCGCGCCACCCCGACTCCGGCGGACGAAGTGGGCCAGCCCCACCCCCCAAGGCAATAACCCACACGTGTTTGTGCCCTTTTTCCGCTGACGACTTGGCGCCCCGGCCTTCGGGCGGGTATTTTTGGGCGCGGCTGTGCCCGCGGCCTATTTTTGGCACACGGAGGCGCCTCGCAAAGTCTCGCGCCATTCCGAGTCCGGCGGACGAAGTTGGCCAGCCCCACCCCCAAGGCTATAGCCCACCCGTTTTTGTGGCCTCTTTCCGCTGGACGAACTTGGCGCCCCGGCCTTCGGGCGGGTATTTTTGGGCGCGGCTGTGCCCGCGGCCTATTTTTGGCACACGGAGCGCCTCGCAAAATCTCGCGGCATTCCGAGTCCGGCGGACGAAGTTGGCCAGCCCCACCCCACCGCTATAGCCCACCCATTTTTGTGGCCTCTTTCCGCTGGACGAACTTGGCGCCCCGGCTTTCGGGCGGGTATTTTTGGGCGCGGCTGTGCCCATGACCTATTTTTGGCACACGGAGGCGCCTCGCAAAGTCTCGCGCCATTCCGAGTCCGGCGGACCGGGATGGCCAGCCCCACCCCCCCAGGGTATATCCCGCGCGTGTTGGGGGGCTCGTTCCGCTGGACGAACTTGGCGCCCCGGCCTGCGGGCGGTTATTTTTGGGTGCGGCTGTGCCCGCGACCTATTTTTGGCACACGGAGTCGCCTCGCAAAGTCTCTCGCCATTCCGAGTCCGGCGGACGAAGTTGGCCAGCCCCACCCCCCAAGGCTATAGCCCACCCGTTTTTGTGGCCTCTTTCCGCTGGACGAACTTGGCGCCCCGGCCTTCGGGCGGGTATTTTTGGGCGCGGCTGTGCCCGCGACCTATTTTTGGCACACGGAGGCGCCTCGCAAAGTCTCGCGCCATTCCGAGTCCGGCGGACGACGTTGGCCAGCCCCACCCCCCAAGGCTATAGCCCACCCGTTTTTGTGGCCTCTTTCCGCTGGACGTACTTGGCGCCCCGGCCTTCGGGCGGGTATTTTTGGGCGCGGCTGTGCCCGCGGCCTATTTTTTGCACACGGAGGCGCCTCGCAAAGTCTCGTGCCATTCCGAGTCCGGGGGACGAAGTTGGCCAGCCCCACCCCCCAAGGCTATAGCCCACCCGTTTTTGTGGCCATTTTCCGCTGGACGAACTTTGCGCCCCGGCCATCGGGCGGGTATTTTTGGGCGCGGCTGTGCCCGCGGCCTATTTTTGGCACACGGAGGCGCCTCGCAAAGTCTCGCGCCATTCCGAGTCCGGCGGACGAAGTTGGCCAGCCCCATCCCCCAAGGCTATAGCCCAACCGTTTTTGTGGCCTTTTTCCGCTGGACGAACTTGGCGCCCCGGCCTTCGGGCGGGTATTTTTGGGCGCGGCTGTGCCCGCGGACTATTTTTGGCACACGGAGGCGCCTCGCAAAGTCTCGTGCCATTCCGAGTCCGGCAGACGAAGTTGGCCAGCCCGACCCCCCAAGGCTATAGCCAACCCGTTTTTGTGGCCTTTTTCCGCTGGACGAACTTGGCGCCCCGGCCTTCGGGCGGGTATTTTTGGGCGCGGCTGTGCCCGCGGCCTATTTCTGGCACACGCAGGCACCTCGTAAAGTCTCGCGCCATTGCGAGTCCAGCGGACGAAGTTGGCCAGCCCCACCCCCCAAGGCTATAGCCCACCCGTTTTTGTGGCCATTTTCCGCTGGACGAACTTAGCGCCCCGGCCTTCGGCCGGGTATTTTTGGGCGCGGCTGTGCCAGCGTCCTATTTTTGGCACGCGGAGGCGCCTCGCAAAGTCTCGCGCCATTCCGAGTCCGGCGGACGAAGTTGGCAAGCCCCACCCACCAAGGCTATAGCCCACCCGTTTTTGTGGCCATTTTCCGCTGGACGAACTTGGCGCCCCGGCCTTCGGGCGGGTATTTTTGGGCGCGGCTGTGTCCGTGGCCTATTTTTGGCACACAGAGGCACCTCATAAAGTCTCGCGCCATTGCGAGTCCGGCGGACGAAGTTGGCCAGTCTCACCCCCCAAGGCTATAGCCCACCCGTTTTTGTGGCCATTTTCCGCTGGACGAACTTGGCGCCCCGGCCTTCGGGCGGGTATTTTGGGGCGCGGCTGTGCCAGCGTCCTATTTTTGGCACACGGAGGCGCCTCGCAAGGTCTCGCGCCATTCCGAGTCCGGCGGACGAAGTTGGCCAGCCCCACCCCCCAAGGTTATAGCCAACCCGTTTTTGTGGACTATTTCCGCTGGACGAACATGGCGCCCCGACCGTCGGGCGGGTATTTTTGGGCGTGGCTGTGCCCGCGGCCTATTTTTGGCACACGGAGGCGTCTCGCAAAGTCTGGCGCCATTCCGAGTCCGGCGGACGAAGTGGGCCAGCCCCACGCCCCAAGGCTATAGCCCACCCGTTTTTGTGGCCTCTTTCCGCTAGGCGAACTTGGCGCCCCGGCCTTGGGGCGGGTATTTTTGGGCGCGGCTGTGCCCGCGGCCTATTTTTGGCACACGGAGGCGCCTCGCAAAGTCTGGCGCCATTCCGAGTCCGGCGGACGAAGTTGGCCAGCCCCACGCCCCAAGGCTATAGCCCACCCGTTTTTGTGGCCTCTTTCCGCTGGACGAACTTGGCTCCCCGGCCTCCGGGCGGGTATTTTTGGGCGCGGCTGTGCCCGCGACCTATTTTTGGCACACGGAGGCGCCTCGCAAAGTCTGGCGCCATTCCGAGTCCGGCGGACGAAGTTGGCCAGCCCCACCCCCCAAGGCTATAGCCCACCCGTTTTTGTGGCCTCTTTCCGCTGGACGAACTTGGCGCCCCGGCCTTGGGGCGGGTATTTTTGGGCGCGGCTCTGCCCGCGGCCTATTTTTGGCACACGGAGGCGCCTCGCAAAGTCTGGCGCCATTCCGAGTCCGGCGGACGAAGTTGGCCAGCCCCACGCCCCAAGGCTATAGCCCACCCGTTTTTGTGGCCTCTTTCCGCTAGACGAACTTGGCGCCCCGGCCTTGGGGCGGGTATTTATGGGCGCGGCTGTGCCCGCGGCCTATTTTTGGCACACGGAGGCGCCTCGCAAAGTCTGGCGCCATTCCGAGTCCGGCGGACGAAGTTGGCCAGCCCCACGCCCCAAGGCTATAGCCCACCCGTTTTTGTGGCCTCTTTCCGCTGGACGAACTTGGCGCCCCGGCCTTCGGGCGGGTATTTTTGGGTGCGGCTCTGCCCGCGGCCTATTTTTGGCACACGGAGGCGTCTCGCAAAGTCTGGCGCCATTCCGAGTCCGGCGGACGAAGTTGGCCAGCCCCACGCCCCAAGGCGGTAGCCCACCCGGGTTTGTGGCCTCTTTCCGCTGGACGAACTTGGCGCCCCGGCCTTGGGGCGGGTATTTTTGGGCGCGGCTGTGCCCGCGGCCTATTTTTGGCACACGGAGGCGCCTCGCAAAGTCTGGCGCCATTCCGAGTCCGGCGGACGAAGTTGGCCAGCCCCACGCCCCAAGGCTATAGCCCACCCGTTTTTGTGGCCTCTTTCCGCTGGACGAACTTGGCGCCCCGGCCTCCGGGCGGGTATTTTTGGGCGCGGCTGTGCCCGCAGACTATTTTTGGCACACGGAGGTGCCTCGCAAAGTCTTGCGCCATTCCGAGTCCGGCGGACGAAGTTGGCCAACCCCATCCCCCAAGGCTATAGCCCACCCGTTTTTGTGGCCTTTGTCCGCTGGACGAACGTGGCGCCCCGGCCTTAGGGCGGGTATTTTTTGGCGCGGCTCTGCCCGCGGCCTATTTATGGCACACGGAGGCGCCTCGCAAAGTCTCGTGCCATTCCGAATCCCGCGGACGAAGTTGGCCAGCCCCACCCCCCAAGGCTATAGCCCACCCGTTTTTGTGGCCTTTTTCCGCTGGACGAACTTGGGGCCCTGGCTTTCGGGTGGGTATTTTTGGACGCGGCTGTTCCCGCGGCCTATTTTTGGGACACGGAGGCACCTCGCAAAGTCTGGCGCCATTCCGAGTCCGGCGGACGAAGTTGGCCAGCCCCACCCCCCAAGGCTATAGCCCACCCGTTTTTGTGGCCATTTTCCGCTGGACGAACTTGGCGCCCCGGCCTTCGGGCGGGTATTTTTGGGCGCGGCTGTGACCGCGGCCTATTTTTGGCACACGGAGGCGCCTCGCAAAGTCTCGCGCCATTCCGAGTCCGGCGGACGAAGTGGGCCGGCCCCACCCCCCAATGCTATAGCCCACCCGTTTTTGTGGCCATTTTCCGCTGTACGAACTTGGCGGCCCGGCCTTCGGGCGGGTATTTTTGGGCGCGGCTGTGTCCGCGGCCTATTTTTGGCACATGGAGGCGCGTCGCAAAGTCTCGCGCCATACCGAGTCCGGCGGGCGATGTTGGCCAGCCCCACCCCCCAAGGCTATAGCCCACCCGTTTTTGTGGCCATTTTCCGCTGGACGAACCTGGCGCCCCGGCCTTCGGGCGGGTATTTTTGGGCGCGGCTGTGCGAGCGTCCTATTTTTGGCACGCGGAGGCACCTCGCAAAGTCTCGCGCCATTCCGAGTCCGGCGGACGAAGTTGGCCAGCCCCATCCCCCAAGGCTATAGCCCAACCGTTTTTGTGCCCTTTTTCCGCTGGACGAACTTGGCGCCCCGGCCTTCGGGGCGGGTATTTTTGGGCGCGGCTGTGCCCGCGGCCTATTTTTGGCACACGGAGGCGTCTCGCAAAGTCTCGTGCCATTCCGAGTCCGGGGGACGAAGTTGGCCAGCCCCACCCCCCAAGGCTATAGCCCACCCGTTTTTGTGGCCATTTTCCGCTGGACGAACTTTGCGCCCCGGCCATCGGGCGGGTATTTTTGGGCGCGGCTGTGCCCGCGGCCTATTTTTGGCACACGGAGGCGCCTCGCAAAGTCTCGCGCCATTCCGAGTCCGGCGGACGAAGTTGGCCAGCCCCATCCCCCAAGGCTATAGCCCAACCGTTTTTGTGCCCTTTTTCCGCTGGACGAACTTGGCGCCCCGGCCTTCGGGGCGGGTATTTTTGGGCGCGGCTGTGCCCGCGGCCTATTTTTGGCACACGGAGGCGTCTCGCAAAGTCTCCCGCCATTCCGAGTCCGGCGGATGAAGTTGGCCAGCCCAACCCCCAAAGGCTATACCCCACCCGTTTTTGTGGCCATTTTCCGCTGGACGAACTTGGCGCCCCGGCCATCGGGCGGGTATTTTTGGGCGCGGCTGTTCCCGCGGCCTATTTTTGGCACACGGAGGCGCCTCGCAAAGTCTCACGCCATTCCGAGTCCGGCGGACGAAGTTGGCCAGCCCCATCCCCCAAGGCTATAGCCCACCCGTTTTTGTGGCCTTTTTCCGCTGGACGAACTTGGCGCCCCGGACATCGGGCGGGTATTTTTGGGCGCGGCTCTGCCCGTGGCCTATTTTTGGCACACGGAGGCGCCTCGCAAAGTCTCGCGCCATTCCAAGTCCGTCGGACGAAGTTGGCCAGCCCCCCCCCCCCAAGGCTATAGCCCACCCGTTTTTGTGGCCTTTTTCCGCTGGACGAACTTGGCGCCCCGGCCTTCGGGCGGGTATTTTTGGGCGCGGCTGTGCCCGCGGCCTATTTTTGGCACACGGAGGCACCTCGCAAAGTCTCGCGCCATTCCGAGTCCGGCGGACGAAGTTGGCCAGCCCCAACCCCCAAGGCTATAGCCAACCCGTTTTTGTGGCCTTTTTCCGCTGGACGAACTTGGCGCCGCGGCCTTTGGGCGGGTATTTTTGGGCGCGGCTGTGCCGGCGGCCTATTTTTTGCACATGGAGGTGCCTCGCAAAGTCTCGTGCCATTCCGAGTCCGGCGGACGAAGTTGGCCAGCCCCACCCCCCAAGGCTATAGCCCACCCGTTTTTGTGGCCATTTTCCGCTGGACGAACTTGGCGCCCCGGCCATCGGGCGGGTATTTTTGGGCGCGGCTGTGCCCGCGGCCTATTTTTGGCACACGGAGGCGCCTCGCAAAGTCTCGCGCCATTCCGAGTCCGGCGGACGAAGTTGGCCAGCCCCATCCCCCAAGGCTATAGCCCAACCGTTTTTGTGGCCTTTTTCCGCTGGACGAACTTGGCGCCCCGGCCTTCGGGCGGGTATTTTTGGGCGCGGCTGTGCCCGCGGCCTATTTTTGGCACACGGAGGCGCCTCGCAAAGTCTCGCGCCATTCCGAGTCCGGCAGACGAAGTTGGCCAGCCCGACCCCCCAAGGCTATAGCCAACCCGTTTTTGTGGCCTTTTTCCGCTGGACGAACTTGGCGCCCCGGCCTTCGGGCGGGTATTTTTGGGCGCGGCTGTGCCCGCGGCCTATTTTTGGCACACGGAGGCACCTCGTAAAGTCTCGCGCCATTGCGAGTCCGGCGGACGAAGTTGGCCAGCCCCACCCCCCAAGGCTATAGCCCACCCGTTTTTGTGGCCATTTTCCGCTGGACGAACTTGGCGCCCCGGCCTTCGGCCGGGTATTTTTGGGCGCGGCTGTGCCAGCGTCCTATTTTTGGCACGCGGAGGCACCTCGCAAAGTCTCGCGCCATTCCGAGTCCGGCGGACGAAGTTGGCAAGCCCCACCCACCAAGGCTATAGCCCACCCGTTTTTGTGGCCATTTTCCGCTGGACGAACTTGGCGCCCCGGCCTTCGGGCGGGTATTTTTGGGCGCGGCTGTGCCCGCGGCCTATTTTTGGCACACCGAGGCACCTCATAAAGTCTCGCGCCATTCCGAGTCCGGCGGACGAAGTTGGCAAGCCCCACCCACCAAGGCTATAGCCCACCCGTTTTTGTGGCCATTTTCCGCTGGACGAACTTGGCGCCCCGGCCTTCGGGCGGGTATTTTGGGGCGCGGCTGTGCCAGCGTCCTATTTTTGGCACACGGAGGCGCCTCGCAAGGTCTCGCGCCATTCCGAGTCCGGCGGACGAAGTTGGCCAGCCCCACCCCCCAAGGTTATAGCCAACCCGTTTTTGTGGACTTTTTCCGCTGGACGAACATGGCGCCCCGACCTTCGGGCGGGTATTTTTGGGCGCGGCTGTGCCCGCGGCCTATTTTTGGCACACGGAGGCGCCTCGCAAAGTCTCGCGCCATTCCGAGTCCGGCGGATGAAGTTGGCCAGCCCAACCCCCAAAGGCTATACCCCACCCGTTTTTGTGGCCATTTTCCGCTGGACGAACTTGGCGTCCCGGCCATCGGGTGGGTATTTTTGGGCGCGGCTGTTCCCGCGGCCTATTTTTGGCACACGGAGACGCCTCGCAAAGTCTCGCGCCATTCCGAGTCCGTCGGACGAAGTTGGCCAGCCCCCCCCCCCAAGGCTATAGCCCACCCGTTTTTGTGGCCTTTTTCCGCTGGGCGAACTTGGCGCCCCGGCCTTCGGGTGGGTATTTTTGGGCGCGGCTGTGCCCGCGGCCTATTTTTGGCACACGGAGGCACCTCGCAAAGTCTCGCGCCATTCCGAGTCCGGCGGACGAAGTTGGCCAGCCCCAACCCCCAAGGCTATAGCCAACCCGTTTTTGTGGCCTTTTTCCGCTGGACGAACTTGGCGCCCCGGCCTTCGGGCGGGTATTTTTGGGCGCGGCTGTGCCCGCGGCCTATTTTTAGCACACAGAGGCGCCTCCCAAAGTCTCGCGCCATTCCGAGTCCGGCGGACGAAGTGGGCCAGCCCCACCCCCCAAGGCTATAGCCAACCCGTTTTTGTGGCCTTTTTCCGCTGGACGAACTTGGCGCCCCGGCCTTCGGGCGGGTATTTTTGGGCGGGGCTGTGCCGCGGCCTATTTTTGGCACACGGAGGTGCCTCGCAAAGTCTCTCTCCATTCCGAGTCCGGCGGACGAAGTTGGCCTGCCCCACCCCCCAAGGCTATAGCCCACCCGTTTTTGTGGCCTTTTTCCGCTGGACGAACTTGGCGCCCCGGCCTTCGGGCGGGTATTTTTGGGCCCGGCTGTGCCCGCGGCCTATTTTTTGCACACGGACGTGCCTCGCAAAGTCTCGTGCCATTCCGAGTCCGGCGGACGAAGTTGGCCAGCCCCACCCCCCAAGGCTATAGCCCACCCGTTTTTGTGGCCATTTTCCGCTGGACGAACTTAGCGCCCCGGCCATCGGGCGGGTATTTTTGGGCGCGGCTGTGCCCGCGGCCTATTTTTGGCACACGGAGGCGCCTCGCAAAGTCTCGCGCCATTCCGAGTCCGGCGGACGAAGTTGGCCAGGCCCATCCCCCAAGGCTATAGCCGAACCGTTTTTGTGGCCTTTTTCCGCTGGACGAACTTGGCGCCCCGGCCTTCGGGCGGGTATTTTTGGGCGCGGCTGTGCCCGCGGCCTATTTTTGGCACACGGAGGCGCCTCGCAAAGTCTCGCGCCATTCCGAGTCCGGCAGACGAAGTTGGCCAGCCCGACCCCCCAAGGCTATAGCCAACCCGTTTTTGTGGCCTTTTTCCGCTGGACGAACTAGGCGCCCCGGCCTTCGGGCGGCTATTTTTGGGCGCGGATGTGCCTGCGGCCTATTTTTGGCACACGGAGGCACCTCGTAAAGTCTCGCGCCATTGCGAGTCCGGCGGACGAAGTTGGCCAGCCCCACCCCCCAAGGCTATAGCCCACCCGTTTTTGTGGCCATTTTCCGCTGGACGAACTTGGCGCCCCGGCCTTCGGGCGGGTATTTTGGGGCGCGGCTGTGCCAGCGTCCTATTTTTGGCACACGGAGGCGCCTCGCAAGGTCTCGCGCCATTCCGAGTCCGGCGGACGAAGTTGGCCAGCCCCACCCCCCAAGGTTATAGCCAACCCGTTTTTGTGGACTTTTTCCGCTGGACGAACATGGCGCCCCGACCTTCGGGCGGGTATTTTTGGGCGCGGCTGTGCCCGCGGCCTATTTTTGGCACACGGAGGCGCCTCGCAAAGTCTCGCGCCATTCCGAGTCCGGCAGACGAAGTTGGCCAGCCCGACCCCCCAAGGCTATAGCCAACCCGTTTTTGTGGCCTTTTTCCGCTGGACGAACTAGGCGCCCCGGCCTTCGGGCGGGTATTTTTGGGCGCGGATGTGCCTGCGGCCTATTTTTGGCACACGGAGGCACCTCGTAAAGTCTCGCGCCATTGCGAGTCCGGCGGACGAAGTTGGCCAGCCCCACCCCCCAAGGCTATAGCCCACCCGTTTTTGTGGCCATTTTCCGCTGGACGAACTTGGCGCCCCGGCCTTCGGGCGGGTATTTTGGGGCGCGGCTGTGCCAGCGTCCTATTTTTGGCACACGGAGGCGCCTCGCAAGGTCTCGCGCCATTCCGAGTCCGGCGGACGAAGTTGGCCAGCCCCACCCCCCAAGGTTATAGCCAACCCGATTTTGTGGACTTTTTCCGCTGGACGAACATGGCGCCCCGACCTTCGGGCGGGTATTTTTGGGCGCGGCTGTGCCCGCGGCCTATTTTTGGCACACGGAGGCGCCTCGCAAAGTCTCGCGCCATTCCGAGTCCGGCGGATGAAGTTGGCCAGCCCAACCCCAAAGGCTATACCCCACCCGTTTTGTGGCCATTTTCCGCTGGGCGAACTTGGCGCCCGGCCATCGGGCGGGTATTTTTAGCGCGGCTGTTCCCGCGGCCTAATTTTGGCACACGGAGGCGCCTCGCAAAGTCTCGCGCCTTTCCGAGTCCGTCGGTCGTTGTTGGCCTGGCCCCCCCCAAGGCTATAGCCCACCCGATTTTGTGGCCTTTTTCCGCTGGACGAACTTGGCGCCCCGGCCTTCGGGCGGGTATTTTTGGGCGCGGCTGTGCCCGCGGCCTATTTTTGGCACACGGAGGCACCTCGCAAAGTCTCGCGCCATTCCGAGTCCGGCGGACGAAGTTGGCCAGCCCCAACCCCCAAGGCTATAGCCAACCCGTTTTTGTGGCCTTTTTCCGCTGGACGAACTTGGCGCCCCGGCCTTCGGGCGGGTATTTTTGGGCGCGGCTGTGCCCGCGGCCTATTTTTAGCACACAGAGGTGCCTCCCAAAGTCTCGCGCCATTCCGAGTCCTGCGGACGAAGTGGGCCAGCCCCACCCCCCAAGGCTATAGCCAACCCGTTTTTGTGGCCTTTTTCCGCTGGACGAACTTGGCGCCCCGGCCTTCGGGCGGGTATTTTTGGGCGGGGCTGTGCCGTGGCCTATTTTTGGCACACGGAGGTGCCTCGCAAAGTCTCTCTCCATTCCGAGTCCGGCGGACGAAGTTGGCCTGCCCCACCCCCCAAGGCTATAGCCCACCCGTTTTTGTGGCCTTTTTCCGCTGGACGAACTTGGCGCCCCGGCCTTCGGGCGGGTATTTTTGGGCGCGGCTGTGCCCGCGGCCTATTTTTTGCACACGGAGGCGCCTCGCAAAGTCTCGTGCCATTCCGAGTCCGGCGGACGAAGTTGGCCAGCCCCACCCCCCAAGGCTATAGCCCACCCGTTTTTGTGGCCATTTTCCGCTGAACGAACTTAGCGCCCCGGCCATCGGGCGGGTATTTTTGGGCGCGGCTGTGCCCGCGGCCTATTTTTGGCACACGGAGGCGCCTCGCAAAGTCTCGCGCCATTCCGAGTCCGGCGGACGAAGTTGGCCAGGCCCATCCCCCAAGGCTATAGCCGAACCGTTTTTGTGGCCTTTTTCCGCTGGACGAACTTGGCGCCCCGGCCTTCGGGTGGGTATTTTTGGGCGCGGCTGTGCCCGCGGCCTATTTTTGGCACACGGAGGCGCCTCGCAAAGTCTCGCGCCATTCCGAGTCCGGCAGACGAAGTTGGCCAGCCCGACCCCCCAAGGCTATAGCCAACCCGTTTTTGTGGCCTTTTTCCGCTGGACGAACTAGGCGCCCCGGCCTTCGGGCGGGTATTTTTGGGCGCGGATGTGCCTGCGGCCTATTTTTGGCACACGGAGGCACCTCGTAAAGTCTCGCGCCATTGCGAGTCCGGCAGAACAAGTTGGCCAGCCCCACCCCCAAGGCTATAGCCCACCCGTTTTGTGGCCATTTTCCGCTGGACGAACTTGGCGCCCGGCCTTCGGGCGGGTATTTTGGGGCGCGGCTGTGCCAGCGTCCTATTTTTGGCACACGGAGGCGCCTCGCAAGGTCTCGCGCCATTCCGAGTCCGGCGGACGAAGTTGGCCAGCCCCACCCCCCAAGGTTATAGCCAACCCGTTTTTGTGGACTTTTTCCGCTGGACGAACATGGCGCCCCGACCTTCGGGCGGGTATTTTTGGGCGCGGCTGTGCCCGCGGCCTATTTTTGGCACACGGAGGCGCCTCGCAATGTCTCGCGCCATTCCGAGTCCGGCGGATGAAGTTGGCCAGCCCAACCCCCAAAGGCTATACCCCACCCGTTTTTGTGGCCATTTTCCGCTGGACGAACTTGGCGCCCCGGCCATCGGGCGGGTATTTTTGGGCGCGGCTGTGCCCGCGGCCTATTTTTGGCACACGGCGGCGCCTCGCAAAGTCTCACGCCATTCCGAGTCCGGCGGACGAAGTTGGCCAGCCCCACCCCCCAAGGCTATACCCCACCCGTTTTTGTGGCCATTTTCCGCTGGACGAACTTGGCGCCCCGGCCTTCGGCCTGGTATTTTTGCGCGCGGCTGTGCCAGCGTCCTATTTTTGGCACGCGGAGGCGCCTCGCAAAGTCTCACGCCATTCCGAGTCCGGCGGACGAAGTTGGCCAGCCCCACCCCCCAAGGCTATACCCCACCCGTTTTTGTGGCCATTTTCCGCTGGACGAACTTGGCGCCCCGGCCTTCGGCCTGGTATTTTTGCGCGCGGCTGTGCCAGCGTCCTATTTTTGGCACGCGGAGGCGCCTCGCAAAGTCTCGCGCCATTCCGAGTCCGGCTGACGAAGTTGGCCAGCCCCACCCCCCAAGGCTATAGCCCACCCGTTTTTGTGGCCATTTTCTGCTGGACGACCTTGGCGCCCCGGCCTTCGGGCGGGTATTTTTGGGCGCGGCTGTGCCAGCGTCCTATTTTTGGCACACGGAGGCGCCTCGCAAGGTCTCGCGCCATTCCGAGTCCGGCGGACGAAGTTGGCCAGCCCCCCCCCCCACGGCTATACCCCACCCGTTTTTGTGGCCATTTTCTGCTGGACGACCCTGGCGCCCCGGCCCTCGGGTGGTGACTTTGGGGCGCGGATGGGCTCGCGCCCTATTTTTGGCACACGGAGGCGCCTCGCCACGTCTCGAGCTATGCCCTGTCCGGCGGACGAAGTTGGCCTGCCCCACCCCCAAGGCTATAGCCCACCCGTTTTTTGGCCATTTTTCCGCTGGACGAACTTGGCGCCCCGCCCTTCGGGCAGTTATTTTTGGGCGTGGCTGTGCCCGCGGCCTATTTTGGCGCACGTAGGGCCCTCGCAAAGTCTCACGCCATTCCGAGTCCGGCGGACGAAGTTGGCCAGCCCCACCCCCCAAGGCTATAGCCCACCCGTTTTTGTGGCCTTTTTCCGCTGGACGAACTTGGCGCCCTGGCCTTCGGGTGGTTATTTTTGGGTGCCGCTGTGCCCACGGCCTATTTTTGGCAAACGGAGGACCCTCGCAAAGTCTCGCGCCATTCCGAGTCCGGCGGACGTAGTGGGCCAGCCCCACCTCCCAAAGCTATAGCCCACCCGTTTTTGTGACCTTTTTCCGCTGGACGAACTTGGCGCCCCGGCCTTCGGGCGGTTATTTTTGGGCACGGCTGTGCCCACGGCCTATTTTTGGCACACGGAGGGCCCTCGCAAAGTCTCGCGCCATTCCGAGTCCGACGGACGAACTTGGCCAGCCCCACCCCCAAGGCTATAGCCCACCCGTTGTTTGGGCCTTTTTCGGGTGGACGAACTTGGCGACGGGACCTTTGGGCACTTATTTTTGGGCCCGGCTGTGCCCGCGTCCTATTTTTGGTACACAAGGGCCCCTCGCAAAGTCTGGCCCCATTCCAAGTCCGGCGGACGAACTTGGTCAGCCCCATCCCCAAGGCTATAGCGAACCCGTTTTTGTGGGCATTTTTCGCTGGACGAACTTGGGGCCCGGCCTTCGGGCACTTATTTTGGGCGCGGCTGTGCCCGCTGCCTATTTTTGGTACACGGAGGCTGCTCGGAAAGTATCTCGCCATTCCGAGTCCGGCGGAAGAAGTTGGCCAGCCCCTCACCCCAAGGCTATAGCCTACCCGTTTTTTTGGCCTTTTTCCGCTGGACGAACTTGGCGCCCCGGCCATCGGGCGGTTATTTTTGGGCGCGGCTGTGCCCGCGGCCTATTTTTGGTACACGGAGGGCCCTCGCAAAGTCTCGCGCCATTCCGAGTCCGGCGGACGCAGTTGGCCAGCCCCACCCCCCAAGGCTATAGCCCACCCGTTTTTTTGGCCTTTTTCCGCAGGACGATCTTGGCGCCCCGGCCTTCGGGCGGTTATTTTTGGGCGTGGCTGTGCCCGCGGCCTATTTTATGCACACGGAGGACCCTCGTAAAGTCTCGCGCCATTCCGAGTCCGGCGGACGAAGTTGGCCAGCCCCACCCCCCAAGGCTATAGCCCACCCGTTTTTGTGGCCTTTTTCCGCTGGACGAACTTGGCTCCCGGGCCTTCGTGCGGTTATTTTTGGACGCGGCTGTTCCCACGGCCTATTTTTGGCACACGGAGGCCCCTCGCAAAGTCTCGCGCCATTCCGAGTCCGGCGGACGAAGTCGGCCAGCCCCACCTCCCAAGGCAATAGCCCACCCGTTTTTGTGGACTTTTTCCGCTGGATGAACTTGGCGCCCCGGCCTTCGTGCGGTTATTTTTGGGTGCGGCTGTGCCCGCGGCCTATTTTTGGCACACGGAGGCCCCTCACAAAGTCTCGCGCCATTCCGAGTCCGGCGGACGAAGTGGGCCAGCCCCACCCCCCAAGGCTATAGCCCACCCGTTTTTGTGGCCTTTTTCCGCTGGACGAACTTGGCGCCCCGGCCTTCGGGCGGTTATTTTTGGGTGCGGCTGTGCCCGCGGCCTATTTTTGCACACGGAGGCCCCTCGCAAAGTCTCGTGCCATTCCGAGTCCGGCGGACGAAGTTGGCCAGCCCCACCCCCCAAGGCTATAGCCCACCCGTTTTTCTGGCCTTTTTCTGCTGGACGAACTTGGCGCCCCGGCCTTTGGGCGGTTATTTTTGGGCGCGGATGTGCCCACGGCCTATTTTTGGCGCACGGAGGGCCCTCGCAAAGTCTCACGCCATTCCGAGTCCGGCGGACGAAGTGGGCCAGCCCCACCCCCCAAGGCTATAGCCAACCCGTTTTTGTAGCCTTTTTCCGCTGGACGAACTTGTCGCCCCGGCCTTCGGGAGGGTATTTTTGGGCGCGGCTGTGCCCACGGCCTATTTTTGGTACACGGAGGCGCCTCGCAAAGTCTCGCGCCATTCCGAGTCCGGCGGACGAGTTGGCCAGCCCCACCCCCAAGGCTATAGCCCACCCGTTTTTGTGCCCTTTTTCGCTGGGCGGACTTGGCGCCCGGCCTTCGGCGGGTATTTTTAGGCGCGGCTGTGCCCGCGGCCTATTTTTGGCACACGGGGCCTCGCAAAGTCTCGCGCCATTCCGAGTCCGAGCGGACGAACTTGGCCAGCCCCACCCCCAAGGCTATATCCCACCCGTTTTTGTGGCCCTTTTTCGCTGGACGAACTTGGCGCCCCGGCCTTCGGGCGGGTATTTTTGGGCGCGGCTGTGCCCGCGGCCTAGTTTTTAGCACACAAGGGCCCCTCGCAAAGTCTGGCGCCATTCCAAGTCCGGCGGACGAAGTTGGCCAGCCCCATCCCCCAAGGCTATAGCCCACCCGTTTTTGGGCCTCTTTCCGCTGGACGAACTTGGCGCCCCGGCCTTCGGTCGGTTATTTTTGGGCGCGGCTGAGACCGCGGCCTATTTTTGGTAGACAAAGGTCGCTCACAAAGTCTGGCCCCATTCCGAGTCCGGCGGACGAACATGGCCAGCACCACCCCCCAAGGCTACAGCCCACCCGTTTTTCTGGCCTTTTTCCGCTGGACGAACTTGGGGACCGGACCTTCGGGTACTTATTTTTGGGCGCGGCTGTGCCCGCGGCCTATTTTTGGCACACGGAGGCCCCTCGCAAAGTCTGGCCCCATTCCGAGTCCGGCGGACGAACTTGGCCAGCCCCACCCCCCAAGGCTATAGCCCACCCGTTTTTGTGGCCTTTTTCCGCTGGACAAACTTGGCGGCCCGGCCTTCGGGCGGGTATTTTTGGGCGCGGCCCTGCCCGCGGCCTCTTTTTGGCACACGGAGGCCCCTCGCAAAGTCTGGCCCCATTGCGAGCCCGAGGGACGAACTTAGCCTGCCCCTCCCCCCAAGACTATAGCCCACCCTTTTTTGTGGCCTTTTTCCGCTGGACTAACTTGGAGCCCCGGCCTTCGGGCCGGTATTTTTGGGCGCGGCTGTGCCCGCGGCCTAGTTTTTGGCACACGGGCCCTCGCAAGGTCTGGCGCCATTCCGAGTCCGGACCGAAGTTGGCCAGCCCCACCCCCCAAGGCTATAGCCACCCGTTTTTGTGGCCTCTTTCCGCTGGACGAACTTGGCGCCCCGGCCTTCGGGCGGGTATTTTTGGGCGCGGCTGTGCCCGCGGCCTATTTTTGGCACACGGAGGCGCCTCGCAAAGTCTGGCGCCATTCCGAGTCCGGCGGACGAAGTTGGCCAGCCCCACCCCCAAGGCTATAGCCCACCCGTGTTTGTGGCCTCTTTCCGATGGACGAACTTGGCGCCCGGCCTTGGGCGGGTATTTTTGGCGCGGCTGTGCCCGCGGCCTATTTGGCTATAGCCCACCCGTTTTGTGGCCTCTTTCCGCTGGGCGAACTTGGCGCCCGGCCTTGGGGCGGGTATTTTTAGGCGCGGCTGTGCCGCGGCCTGGCCTATTTTGGCACACGGAGGCGCCTCGCAAAGTCTCGCGCCATTCCGAGTCCGGCGGACGAAGTTGGCCAGCCCCACCCCCAAGGCTATAGCCCACCCGTTTTTGTGGCCTCTTTCCGCTGGAGCGAACTTGGCGCCCGGCCTTCGGGCGGGTATTTTTGGGCGCGCTGTGCCCGCGGCCTATTTTGGCACACGGAGCGCCTCGCAAAGTCTCGCGCCATTCCGAGTCCGGGCGGACGAGTTGGCCAGCCCCACCCCCAAGGCTATAGCCCCCCCGTTTTTGTGGCCTCTTTCCGCTGGACGTACTTGGCGCCCGGCCTTCGGGCGGGTATTTTTGGCGCGGCTGTGCCCGGCCTATTTTTTGGCACACGGAGGCCCTCGCAAAGTCTCGCGCCATTCCGAGTCCGGCGGACGAGTTGGCCAGCCCCACCCCCCAAGGCTATAGCCCACCCGTTTTTGTGGCCTCTTTCAGCTGGGCGAACCTGGCGGCCCGGCCTTCGGGCGGGTATTTTTGGGCGCGGCTGTGCCCGCGGCCTATTTTTGGCACACGGAGGCGCCTCGCAAAGTCT
Source organism: Citrus sp. QX-2021 (assembly GCA_030444885.1). NCBI lineage: Eukaryota > Viridiplantae > Streptophyta > Magnoliopsida > Sapindales > Rutaceae > Citrus > Citrus sp. QX-2021. The sequence continues at coordinate 66,226 of JAUJEF010000033.1, read as the reverse complement.
CGCGCCATTCCGAGTCCGGCGGACGAGTTGGCCAGCCCCACCCCCCAAGGCTATAGCCCACCCGTGTTTGTGGCCTCTTTCCGCTGGGCCAACTTGGCGCCCGGCCTTGGGGCGGGTATTTTTTGGGCGCGGCTGTGCCCGCGCCCTATTTTGGCACACGGAGCGCCTCGCAAAGTCTCGCGCCATTCCGAGTCCGGCGGGACGAGAGTTGGCCAGCCCCACCCCCAAGGCTATAGCCCACCCGTTTTGTGGCCTCTTTCCGCTGGGCGAACTTGGCGCCCGGCCTTCGGGGCGGGTATTTTTGGCGCGGCTGTGCCCGCGGCCTATTTTGGCACACGGAGCGCCTCGCAAAGTCTCGCGCCATTCCGAGTCCGGCGGACGAAGTTGGCCAGCCCCACCCCCAAGGCTATAGCCCACCCGTTTTTGTGGCCTCTTTCCGCTGGGCGAACTTGGCGCCCGGCCTTGGGCGGGCGGGTATTTTTAGGCGCGGCTGTGCCCGCGGCCTATTTTGGCACACGGAGCGCCTCTCGCAAAGTCTCGCGCCATTCCGAGTCCGGCGGACGAGTTGGCCAGCCCCACCCCCCCAAGGCTATAGCCCACCCGTTTTGTGGCCTCTTTCCGCTGGGCCAGACTTGGCGCCCGGCCTTCGGGCGGGTTATTTTTGGGCGCGGCTGTGCCCGCGGCCTATTTTGGCACACGGAGCGCCTCGCAAAGTCTCGCGCCATTCCGAGTCCGGCGGACGAGTTGGCCAGCCCCACCCCCAAGGCTATAGCCCACCCGTTTTGTGGCCTCTTTCCGCTGGACGAACTTGGCGCCCGGCCTTGGGCGGGTATTTTTGGCGCGGCTGTGCCCGCGCGGCCTATTTTTACAGCACACGGGCGCCTCGCAAAGTCTCGCGCCATTCCGAGTCCGGCGGACGAGTTTGCCCCGCCCCGCCCCCAAGGCTATAGCCCACCCGTTTTTGTGGCCTCTTTCCGCTGGGCGAACTTGGCGCCCGGCCTTCGGGCGGGTATTTTTAGGCGCGGCTGTGCCCGCGGCCTATTTTGGCACACGGGCGCCTCGCAAAGTCTCGCGCCATTCCGAGTCCGGCGGACGAAGTTGGCCAGCCCCACCCCCAAGGCTATAGCCCACCCGTTTTGTGGCCTCTTTCCGCTGGGCGAACTTGGCGCCCGGCCTTCGGGCGGGTATTTTTAGGCGCGGCTGTGCCCGCGGCCTATTTTTTTTGGCACACGGAGGCGCCTCGCAAAGTCTCGCGCCATTCCGAGTCCGGCGGACGAGTTGGCCAGCCCCACCCCCAAGGCTATAGCCCACCCGTTTTGTGGCCTCTTTCCGCTGGGCGAACTTGGCGCCCGGCCTTGGGGCGGGTATTTTTAGCGCGGCTGTGCCCGGCCTATTTTAGCACACGGAGCGCCTCGCAAAGTCTCGCGCCATTCCGAGTCCGGCGGACGAGTTGGCCAGCCCCACCCCCAAGGCTATAGCCCACCCGTTTTGTGGCCTCTTTCCGCTGGGCGAACTTGGCGCCCGGCCTTGGGCGGGTATTTTTGGCGCGGCTGTGCCCGCGGCCTATTTTGGCACACGGAGCGCCTCGCAAAGTCTCGCGCCATTCCGAGTCCGGCGGACGAAGTTGGCCAGCCCCACCCCCAAGGCTATAGCCCACCCGTTTTTGTGGCCTCTTTCCGCTGGGCGAACTTGGCGCCCGGCCTTGGGCGGGTATTTTTAGGCGCGGCTGTGCCCGCGGCCTATTTTGGCACACGGAGCGCCTCGCAAAGTCTCGCGCCATTCCGAGAGTCCGGCGGACGAGTTGGCCAGCCCCACCCCCCAAGGCTATAGCCCACCCGTTTTTGTGGCCTCTTTCCGCTGGCCGAACTTGGCGCCCGGCCTTGGGCGGGTATTTTTTGGGCGCGGCTGTGCCCGGCCTATTTTTTTTCCGAGCGGCACACGGAGCGCCTCGCAAAGTCTCGCGCCATTCCGAGTCCGGCGGACGAGTTGGCCAGCCCCACCCCCAAGGCTATAGCCCACCGGTTTTTGTGGCCTCTTTCCGCTGGACGAACTTGGCGCCCGGGCTTCGGGCGGGTATTTTTGGGCGCGGCTGTGCCCGCGGCCTATTTTTGGCACACCACGGAGCGCCTCGCAAAGTCTCGCGCCATTCCGAGTCCGGCGGACGAAGTTGGCCAGCCCCACCCCCAAGGCTATAGCCCACCCGTTTTGTGGCCTCTTTCCGCTGGGCCAACTTGGCGCCCGGCCTTGGGCGGGTATTTTTAGCGCGGCTGTGCCCGCGGCCTATTTTGGCACACGGAGGCGCCTCGCAAAGTCTCGCGCCATTCCGAGTCCGGCGGACGAGTTGGCCAGCCCCACCCCCCAAGGCTATAGCCCACCCGTTTTGTGGCCTCTTTCCGCTGGGCGAACTTGGCGCCCGGCCTTGGGCGGGTATTTTTGGGCGCGGCTGTGCCCGGCCCTATTTTTGCACACACGGAGCGCCTCGCAAAGTCTCGCGCCATTCCGAGTCCGGCGGACGAGTTGGCCAGCCCCACCCCCAAGGCTATAGCCCACCCGTTTTGTGGCCTCTTTCCGCTGGACGAACTTGGCGCCCCGGCCTTCGGGCGGGTATTTTTGGGCGCGGCTGTGCCCGCGGCCTATTTTTGGCACACGGAGGCGCCTCGCAAAGTCTCGCGCCATTCCGAGTCCGGCGGACGAAGTTGGCCAGCCCCACCCCCCAGGCGATAGCCCACCCCGTTTTGTGGCCTCTTTCCGCTGGACGAACTTGGCGCCCCGGCCTTCGGGCGGGTATTTTTGGACGCGGCGGTGCCCGCGGCCTATTTTGGGCACACGGAGGCGCCTCGCAAAGTCTCGCGCCTTTCCGTGTCCGGCGGACGATGTTGGCCTGCCCCACCCCCAAGGCTATAGCCCACCCGTTTTTGTGGCCTCTTTCCGCTGGACGAACTTGGCGCCCCGGCCTTCGGGCGGGTATTTTTGGGCGCGGCTGTGCCCGCGGCCTATTTTTGGCACACGGAGCGCCTCGCAAAGTCTCGCGCCATTCCGAGTCCGGCGGACGAGTTGGCCAGCCCCACCCCAAGGCTATAGCCCACCCGATTTTGTGGCCTCTTTCCGCTGGACGAACTTGGCGCCCGGCCTTCGGGCGGGTATTTTTAGGCGCGGCTGTGCCCCCCGGCCTATTTTTTTGGCACGGAGAGCGCCTCGCAAAGTCTCGCGCCATTCCGAGTCCGGCGGGACCAGTTGGCCAGCCCCACCCCCAAGGCTATAGCCCACCCGTTTTTGTGGCCTCTTTCCGCTGGGCGAACTTGGCGCCCGGCCTTCGGGCGGGGTATTTTTGGGCGCGGCAGTGCCCGGGGCCTATTTTTGGCACACGGAGGGGGCTCGCAAAGTCGCGCTATTCCGAGTCCGGCGGACGAAGTGGGCCAGCCCCACCCCCCAAGGCTATAGCCCACCCGTTTTTGTGGCCTCTTTCCGCTGGACGAACTTGGCGCCCCGGCCTTCGGGCGGGTATTTTTGGGGGCGGCTGTGCCCGCGGCCTATTTTTGGCACACGGAGCGCCTCGCAAAGCCTCGCGCCATTCCGAGTCCGAGCGGACGAGTTGGCCAGCCCCACCCCCAAGGCTATAGCCCACCCGTTTTGTGGCCTCTTTCCGCTGGGCGAACTTGGCGCCCGGCCTTCGGGCGGGTATTTTTTTGGCGCGGCTGTGCCCGCGGCCTATTTTGGCACACGGAGCGCCTCTCGCAAAGTCTCGCGCCATTCCGAGTCCGGCGGACGAAGTTGGCCAGCCCCACCCCCAAGGCTATAGCCCACCCGTTTTTGTGGCCTCTTTCCGCTGGGCCAGACTTGGCGCCCGGCCTTCGGGCGGGTATTTTTGGCGCGGCTGTGCCCGCGGCCTATTTTGGCACACGGGGCGCCTCGCAAAGTCTCTCGCCCATTCCGAGTCCGGCGGACGAAGTTGGCCAGCCCCACCCCCAAGGCTATAGCCCACCCGTTTTGTGGCCTCTTTCCGCTGGGCGAACTTGGCGCCCGGCCTTCGGGCGGGGTATTTTTGGCGCGGCTGTGCCCGCGGCCTGGCTATTTTTGGCACACGGAGCGCCTCGCAAAGTCTCGCGCCATTCCTAGTCCGGCGGACGAAGTTGGCCAGCCCCACCCCCCAAGGCTATAGCCCACCCCATTTTGTTGGCACTTTACTCCGGCCCGACTTGGCGCCCCGGCCGTAGGGCGGGTATTTTTGGGCGCGGCTGTGCCCGCGGCCGATTTTTCCGGCACACGGAGGCGCCTCGCAAAGTCTCGCGCCATTCCGAGTCCGGCGGACGAGTTGGCCAGCCCCACCCCCAAGGCTATAGCCCACCCGTTTTGTGGCCTCTTTCCGCTGGGCGAACTTGGCGCCCCGGCCTTGGGGCGGGTATTTTTTGGGCGCGGCTGTGCCCGCGGCCTATTTTGGCACACGGAGGCGCCTCGCAAAGTCTCGCGCCATTCCTAGTCCGGCGGACGATGTTGGCCAGCCCCACCCCCCAAGGCTATAGCCCACCCGTTTTGTGGCCTCTTTCCGCTGGACGAACATGGCGACCCGGCCTTCGGGCGGGTATTTTTCGGCGCGGCTGTGCCCGCGGCCTATTTTGGCACACGGAGCGCCTCGCAAAGTCTCGCGCCATTCCGAGTCCGGCGGACGAAGTTGGCCAGCCCCACCCCCAAGGCTATAGCCCACCCGTTTTGTGGCCTCTTTCCGCTGGGCCGAACTTGGCGCCCGGCCTTGGGGCGGGTATTTTTAGGCGCGGCTGTGCCCGCGGCCTATTTTGCACACGGAGCGCCTCGCAAAGTCTCGCGCCATTCCGAGTCCGGCGGACGAGTTGGCCAGCCCCACCCCCAGGCTATAGCCCACCCGTTTTTGTGGCCTCTTTCCGCTGGGCGAACTTGGCGCCCGGCCTTCGGGGGTATTTTTGGGCGGCTGTGCCCGCGGCCTATTTTTGGCACACGAGGCGCCTCGCAAAGTCTCGCGCCATTCCGAGTCCGGCGGGACGAAGTTGGCCAGCCCCCCCCAAGGCTATAGCCCACCCGTTTTTGTGGCCTCTTTCCGCTGGGCGAACTTGGCGCCCGGCCTTGGGCGGGTATTTTTAGGCGCGGCTGTGCCCGCGGCCTGGCCTATTTTTGGCACGGGAGGCGCCTCGCAAAGACACGCGCCAATCCGAGTCCGGCGGACGAGTTGGCCAGCCCCACCCCCAAGGCTATAGCCCACCCGTTTTGTGGCCTCTTTCCGCTGGGCGAACTTGGCGCCCGGCCTTGGGGCGGGTATTTTTAGGCGCGCGCTGTGCCCGCGGCCTATTTTGGCACACGGAGCGCCTCGCAAAGTCTCGCGCCATTCCGAGTCCGGCGGACGAAGTTGGCCAGCCCCACCCCCAAAGGCTAAAGCCCACCCGTGGTTTTTGCCTTTTTCCGCAGGGAGAACGTGGAGGCCCGGCCTTGGGGAGGGTATTTTTGGGCGAGGCTGTGCCCGGCCCTAGTTTTGGCACACGGAGGCGCCTCGCAAAGTCTCGCGCCATTCCGAGTCCGGCGGACGAAGTTGGCCAGCCCCACCCCCCCAGGCTATAGCCCACCCGTTTTTGTGGCCTCTTTCCGCTGGACGAACTTGGCGCCCCGGCCTTCGGGCGGGTATTTTTGGGCGCGGCTGTGCCCGCGGCCTATATTTGGCACACGGAGGCGCCTCGCAAAGTCTCGCGCCATTCCGAGTCCGGCGGACGAAGTTGGCCAGCCCCACCCCCCAAGGCTATAGCCCACCCGTTTTTGTGGCCTCTTTCCGCTGGACGAACTTGGCGCCCCGGCCTTGGGCGGGTATTTTTAGGCGCGGCTGTGCCCGCGGCCTATTTTTTTTGCACACGGAGCGCCTCGCAAAGTCTCGCGCCATTCCGAGTCCGAGCGGGACGAGTTGGCCAGCCCCACCCCCAAGGCTATAGCCCACCCGTTTTGTGGCCTCTTTCCGCTGGGCGAACTTGGCGCCCGGCCTTGGGCGGGTATTTTTGGCGCGGCTGTGCCCGCGGCCTATTTTTGGCACACGGAGCGCCTCGCAAAGTCTCGCGCCATTCAGAGTCCGGCGGACGAAGTTGGCCAGCCCCACCCCAAGGCTATAGCCCACCCGTTTTGTGGCCTCTTTCCGCTGGGCGAACTTGGCGCCCGGCCTTGGGGCGGGTATTTTTGGCGCGGCTGTGCCCGGCCTATTTTTGGCACACGGGGGCGCCTCGCAAAGTCTCGCGCCATTCCGAGTCCGGCGGACGAAGTTGGCCAGCCCCACCCCCAAGGCTATAGCCCACCCGTTTTTGTGGCCTCTTTCCGCTGGGCGAACTTGGCGCCCGGCCTTCGGGCGGGTATTTTTGGGCGCGGCTGTGCCCGCGGCCTATTTTTGGCACACGGGCGCCTCGCAAAGTCTCGCGCCATTCCGAGTCCGGCGGACGAGTTTGGCCAGCCCCACCCCCCACGGCTATAGCCCACCCGTTTGTGTGGGCTTTTTCCGCTGGGAGATCTTGGCGCCCCGGCCTTCGGGCGGGTGTTTTTGGGCGCGGGTGTGCCGGCGGCCTATTTTGGCACACGGAGCGCCTCAAAGTCTCCGAGTCCGCCATTCGAGTTGGCCAGCCCCCCCCTTGGCCAGCCCAGCCCCACCCCAAGCTATAGCCCACCCGTTTTTGTGGCCTCTTTCCGCTGGGCGAACTTGGCGCCCGGCCTTGGGCGGGTATTTTTAGCGCGGCTGTGCCCGACCTATTTTTGGCACACGGAGAGCGCTCTCGCAAAGTCTCTCGCGCCATTCCGAGTCCGGCGGGACGAAGTTGGCCAGCCCCACCCCCAAGGCTATAGCCCACCCGTTTTTGTGGCCTCTTTCCGCTGGGCGAACTTGGCGCCCGGCCTTCGGGCGGGTATTTTTGGCGCGGCTGTGCCCGACCTATTTTGGCACACGGAGCGCCTCGCAAAGTCTCGCGCCATTCCGAGTCCGGCGGACGAGTTGGCCAGCCCCACCCCCAAGGCTATAGCCCACCCGTTTTTGTGGCCTCTTTCCGCTGGGCGAACTTGGCGCCCGGCCTTGGGCGGGTATTTTTTTAGCGGCTGGCTGCCCGCCCGGCCTATTTTGGCACACGGAGGAGCGCCTCGCAAAGTCTCGCGCCATTCCGAGTCCGGCGGACGAGTTTGCCAGCAGCCCCCCCAAGGCTATAGCCCACCCGTTTTGTGGCCTCTTTCCGCTGGGCGAACTTGGCGCCCGGCCTTGGGGCGGGTATTTTTGGCGCGGCTGTGCCCGCCTGCCTATTTTTGGCACACGGAGCGCCTCGCAAAGTCTCGCGCCATTCCGAGTCCGGCGGACGAGAAGTTGGCCAGCCCCACCCCCCAAGGCGATAGCCCACCCGTTTTTGTGGCCGGTTTGCGCTGGGGGGACGTGGTGCCCGGCTTTCGGGCGGGTATTTTTGGGGTCGGCTGTGCCCGCGGCCTATTTTTGGCACGGGGGCGCCTCGCAAAGTCTCGCGCAATTCAGAGTCCGGCGGACGAAGTTGGCCAGCCCCACCCCCCAAGGCTATAAACCACCCGTTTGTGTGGCCTCTTTCCGCTGGACGCACTTGGCGCCCGCCTTGGGGCGGGTTTTTTGGGCGCGGCTGGGCCCGCGGCCTTTTTTGGCGCACGGAGGCGCCTCGCAAAGTCTCGCGCCATTCCGAGTCCGCGGACCAGCCCCAGTTGGCCAGCCCCACCCCCAAGGCTATAGCCCACCCGTTTTGTGGCCCCCGCTGGGCAGACTTGGCGCCCGGCCTTCGCAATTTTTGGGTCGCGGCTGTGCCATTTTGGCACACGGAGTCCTCGCAAAGTCTCGCGCCATTCCGAGTCCGGCGGACGAGTTGGCCAGCCCCACCCCCAAGGCTATAGCCCACCCGTTTTGTGGCCTCTTTCCGCTGGACGAACTTGGCGCCCGGCCTTCGGGCGGGTATTTTTAGGCGCGGCTGTGCCCGCGGCCTATTTTTGGCACACGGAGGCGCCTCGCAAAGTCTCGCGCCATTCCGAGTCCGGCGCGGACGAGTTTGGCCAGCCCCACCCCCAAGGCTATAGCCCACCCGTTTTTGTGGCCTCTTTCCGCTGGACGAACTTGGCGCCCGGCCTTGGGCGGGTATTTTTGGGCGCGGCTGTGCCCGCGGCCTATTTTGGCACACGGAGCGCCTCGCAAAGTCTCGCGCCATTCCGAGTCCGGCGGACGAAGTTGGCCAGCCCCACCCCCAAGGCTATAGCCCACCCGTTTTGTGGCCTCTTTCCGCTGGACGAACTTGGCGCCCGGCCTTGGGGCGGGTATTTTTTGGGCGCGGCTGTGCCCGCGGCCTATTTTGGCACACGGAGCGCCTCGCAAAGTCTCGCGCCATTCCGAGTCCGGCGGACGAGTTGGCCAGCCCCACCCCCCCAAGGCTATAGCCCACCCGTTTTGTGGCCTCTTTCCGCTGGGCGAACTTGGCGCCCGGCCTTCGGGCGGGTATTTTTGGCGCGCTGCTGTGCCCGCGGCCTATTTTGGCACACGGGGCGCCTCGCAAAGTCTCGCGCCATTCCGAGTCCGGCGGACGAGTTTGGCCAGCCCCACCCCCAAGGCTATATAGCCCACCCGTTTTGTGGCCTCTTTCCGCTGGGCGAACTTGGCGCCCGGCCTTCGGGCGGGTATTTTTGCGCGGCTGTGCCCGCGCGGCCTATTTTTGGCACACGGAGCGCCTCGCAAAGTCTCGCGCCATTCCGAGTCCGGCGGACGATGTTGGCCAGCCCCACCCCCCATTGTTATAGCCCACCGGTTTTTGTGGCCTATTCCCGTTGAACTACCTTGGTGCCCCGACCTTGGGGGGGGTTTTTTTGGGCGGGGGTGTGCCCGGGGCATTTTTTTGCCACACGGACACGCGCCTCGCAAAGTCTCGCGCCATTCCGAGTCCGGCGGACGAGTTGGCCAGCCCCACCCCCCCAGGCTATAGCCCACCCGTTTTTGTGGCCTCTTTCCGCTGGACGAACTTGGCGCCCCGGCCTTCGGGGGTATTTTTGGCGCGGCTGTGCCCGCGGCCTATTTTTGGCACACGGAGCGCCTCGCAAAGTCTCGCGCCATTCCGAGTCCGGCGGACGAGTTGGCCAGCCCCACCCCCAGGCTATAGCCCACCCGTTTTTGTGGCCTCTTTCCGCTGGGCGAACTTGGCGCCCGGCCTTGGGCGGGTATTTTTAGGCGCGGCTGTGCCCGCGGCCTATTTTGGCACACACGGGCGCCTCGCAAAGTCTCGCGCCATTCCGAGTCCGGCGGACGAGTTGGCCAGCCCCACCCCCAAGGCTATAGCCCACCCGTTTTTGTGGCCTCTTTCCGCTGGGCGAACTTGGCGCCCGGCCTTGGGCGGGTATTTTTTGGCGCGGCTGTGCCCGCCTATTTTTGCACACACACGGCGCCTCGCAAAGTCTCGCGCCATTCCGAGTCCGGCGGACGAAGTTGGCCAGCCCCACCCCCAAGGCTATAGCCCACCCGTTTTGTGGCCTCTTTCCGCTGGACGAACTTGGCGCCCGGCCTTGGGCGGGTATTTTTGGCGCGGCTGTGCCCGCGGCCTATTTTGGCACACGGAGCGCCTCGCAAAGTCTCGCGCCATTCCGAGTCCGGCGGACGAGAGTTTGGCCAGCCCCACCCCCAAGGCTATAGCCCACCCGTTTTGTGGCCTCTTTCCGCTGGGCGAACTTGGCGCCCGGCCTTGGGCGGGTATTTTTAGCGGCTGTGCCCGCGGCCTATTTTGGCACACGGCGGCGCCTCGCAAAGTCTCGCGCCATTCCGAGTCCGGCGGACGAAGTTGGCCAGCCCGACCCCCAAGGCGATGCCCCACCCGTTTTGTGGCCTCTTTCCGCTGGGCGAACTTGGCGCCCGGCCTTCGGGGGCGGGTATTTTTAGCGCGGCTGTGCCCCCGGCCTATTTTTTTTGGCACGGAGGCGCCTCGCAAAGTCTCGCGCCATTCCGAGTCCGGCGGACGAAGTTGGCCAGCCCCACCCCCCAGGCTATAGCCCCCCCGGTTTTGTGGCCTCTTTCCGCTTGGCGAACTTGGCGCCCGGCCTTGGGCGGGTATTTTTGGGCGCGGCTGTGCCCGCGGCCTATTTTTGGCACACGGAGGCGCCTCGCAAAGTCTCGCGCCATTCCGAGTCCGGCGGACGAAGTTGGCCAGCCCCGCCCCCCAAGGCTATAGCCCACCCGTTTTTGTGGCCTCTTTCCGCTGGACGAACTTGGCGCCCTGGCCTTTGGGCGGGTATTTTTGGGCGCGGCTGTGCCCGCGTCCTATTTATGGCACACGGTGGCGCCTCGCAAAGTCTCGCGCCATTCCGAGTCCGGCGGACGACGTCGGCCCGCCCCCCCCCCAAGGCTATAGCCCACCCGTTTTTGTGGCCTCTTTCCGCTGGACGAACTTGGCGCCCCGGCCTTCGGGAGGGTATTCCTTTGCGCGGCTGTGCCCGCGGCCTATTTTTGGCACACGGAGGCGCCTCGCAAAGTCTCGCGCCATTCCGAGTCCGGCGGACGAAGTTGGCCAGCCCCACCCCCCAAGGCTATAGCCCACCCGTTTTTTGGGCCTTTTTCCGCTGGGCGAACTTGGCGCCCCGGCCGTCGGGGGGGTTTTTTTGGGCGCGGGTGTGCCCGCGCCCAATGTTTTGGCACACGGAGTTGCCTCGCAAAGTCTCGCGCCATTCCAAGTCCGGCGGACGAAGTGAGCCAGCCCCACCCCCAAGGCTATAGCCCACCCGTTTTGTGGCCTCTTTCCGCTGGGCGAACTTGGCGCCCGGCCTTGGGGCGGGTATTTTTGGCGGCTGTGCCCGCCTATTTATTTTGCACACGGAGGCGCCTCGCAAAGTCTCGCGCCTTTCCGAGTCCGGCGGACGAGATTGGCCAGCCCCCCCCAAGGCTATAGCCCACCCGTTTTGTGGCCTCTTTCCGCTGGGCGAACTTGGCGCCCGGCCTTCGGGCGGGTATTTTTTTGCGCGGCTGTGCCCGCGCGCCTATTTTTGGCACACACGGAGCGCCTCGCAAAGTCTCGCGCCATTCCGAGTCCGGCGGACGAGTTGGCCAGCCCCACCCCCAAGGCTATAGCCCACCCGTTTTGTGGCCTCTTTCCGCTGGGCCGAACTTGGCGCCCGGCCTTCGGGCGGGTATTTTTGGGCGCGGCTGTGCCCGCGGCCTATTTTTGGCACACGGAGGCGCCTCGCCAAGTCTCGCGCCATTTCGAGTCCGGCGGACGAGTTGGCCAGCCCCCCCACCCCCAAGGCTATAGCCCACCCGTTTTGTGGCCTCTTTCCGCTGGGCGAACTTGGCGCCCGGCCTTGGGCGGGTATTTTTTGGCGCGGCTGTGCCCGCGGCCCTATTTTTGGCACACGGAGCGCCTCCCAATGTCTCGCGCCATTCCGAGTCCGGCGGACGTCTTTGGCCAGCCCCCCCCCCAAGGCTATAGCCCACCCGTTTTTGTGGCCTCTTTCCGCTGGGCGAACTTGGCGCCCGGCCTTCGGGCGGGTATTTTTGGCGCGGCTGTGCCCGCGGCCTATTTTTTTGGCACGGAGGCGCCTCGCAAAGTCTCGCGCCATTCCGAGTCCGGCGGACGAGAGTTGGCCAGCCCCACCCCCCAAGGCTATAGCCCACCCGTTTTTGTGGCCTCTTTCCGCTGGGCGAACTTGGCGCCCGGCCTTCGGGCGGGTATTTTTTTGGCGCGGCTGTGCCCGCGGCCTATTTTTGCACACGGAGCGCCTCGCAAAGTCTCGCGCCATTCCGAGTCCGGCGGACGAAGTTGGCCAGCCCCACCCCCAAGGCTATAGCCCACCCGTTTTGTGGCCTCTTTCCGCTGGGCGAACTTGGCGCCCGGCCTTGGGCGGGTATTTTTGGGCGGCTGTGCCCGCGGCCTATTTTGGCACACGGAGCGCCTCGCAAAGTCTCGCGCCATTCCGAGTCCGGCGGACGAGTTGGCCAGCCCCACCCCCCAAGGCTATAGCCCACACCCGTTTTGTGGCCTCTTTCCGCTGGGCGAACTTGGCGCCCGGCCTTGGGCGGGTATTTTTAGGCGCGGCTGTGCCCGCGGCCTATTTTGGCACACGGAGGCGCCTCGCAAAGTCTCGCGCCATTCCGAGTCCGGCGGACGAGTTGGCCAGCCCCACCCCCAAGGCTATAGCCCACCCGTTTTGTGGCCTCTTTCCGCTGGGCGAACTTGGCGCCCGGCCTTGGGCGGGTATTTTTGGGCGCGCTGTGCCCGCGGCCTATTTTGGCACACGGAGCGCCTCGCAAAGTCTCGCGCCATTCCGAGTCCGGCGGACGAGTTGGCCAGCCCCACCCCCCAGGCTATAGCCCACCCGTTTTGTGGCCTCTTTCCGCTGGGCCGAACTTGGCGCCCGGCCTTCGGGCGGGTATTTTTGGCGCGGCTGTGCCCGCGGCCTATTTTGGCACACGGAGCGCCTCGCAAAGTCTCGCGCCATTCCGAGTCCGGCGGACGAAGTTGGCCAGCCCCACCCCCAAGGCATTAGCCCACCCGTTTTTGTGGCCTCTTTCCGCTGGACGAACTTGGCGCCCCGGCCTTCGGGCGGGTATTTTTGGGCGCGGCTGTGCCCGCGGCCTATTTTTGGCACACGGAGGCGCCTCGCAAAGTCTCGCGCCATTCCGAGTCCGGCGGACGAAGTTGGCCAGCCCCACCCCCCCAGGCTATAGCCCACCCGTGTTTGTGGCCTCTTTCCGCTGGGCGAACTTGGCGCCCCGGACTACGGGCGGGTATTTTTGGGCGCGGCTGTGCCCACGGCCTAGGTTTGGCACACGGAGGCGCCTCGCAAAGTCTCGCGCCATTCCGAGTCCGGCGGACGAAGTTGGCCAGCCCCACCCCCCAAGGCTATAGCCCACCCGCTTTTGTGGCCCCTTCCCGCCGGCCGCACCTGGCGCCCCGGCCTTCGGGCGGGTATTTTTGGGCGCGGCTGTGCCCGCGGCCTACCACTGCCACACCGAGCCGCCTCGCACAGTGTCGCGCCTTCCCGAGTCCGGCGGACGAAGTCGGCCAGCCCCCCCCCAAGGCTATAGACCACCCGTTTTGTGGCCTCTTTCCGCTGGGCGAACTTGGCGCCCGGCCTTGGGCGGGTATTTTTGGCGCGCGGCTGTGCCCGCGGCCTATTTTGGCACACGGAGGCGCCTCGCAAAGTCTCGCGCCATTCCGAGTCCGGCGGACGATGTTTGACCAGCCCCCCCCCCAAGGCTATAGCCCACCCGTTTTGTGGCCTCTTTCCGCTGGGCGAACTTGGCGCCCGGCCTTCGGGCGGGTATTTTTAAGCGCGGCTGTGCCCGCGGCCTATTTTGGCACACGGTGGCGCCACGCAAAGTCTCGCGCTATTCGGAGTCCGGCGGACGAAGTTGGCCAGCCCCACCCCCCAAGGCTATAGCCCACCCGTTTTTGTGGCCTCTTTCCGCTGGGCCGAACTTGGCGCCTCGGCCTTAGGGCGGGTATTTTTGGGCGCGGCTGTGCCCGCGGCCTATTTTTGGCACACGGAGGCGCCTCGCAAAGTCTCGCGCCATTCCGAGTCCGGCGGACGAAGTTGGCCAGCCCCACCCCCCAAGGCTATAGCCCACCCGTTTTGTGGCCACATTCCGCGGGGCGAACATGGCGCCCCGGCCGTCGGGCGGGGATTTTTTGGGGGGGCTTGGCCCGCGCGGCCTATTTTGCCACACGGAGGCGCCTCGCAAAGTCTCGCGCCATTCCGAGTCCGAGCGGACGAAGTTGGCCAGCCCCACCCCCCAAGGCTATAGCCCACCCGTTTTTGTGGCCTCTTTCCGCTGGGCGAACTTGGCGCCCCGGCCTTCGGGCGGGTATTTTTGGCGCGGCTGTGCCCGCCGCGGCTATTTTGGCACACGGAGCGCCTCGCAAAGTCTCGCGCCATTCCGAGTCCGGCGGACGAAGTTGGCCAGCCCCCACCCCCAATGCTATATCCCACCCCGTTTTGTGGCCTCTTTCCGCTGGACGAACTTGGCGCCCCGGCCTTCGGGCGGGTATTTTTTGGCGCGGCTGTGCCCGCGGCCTATTTTTGGCACACGGAGGCGCCTCGCAAAGTCTCGCGCCATTCCGCGTCCGGCGGCCGCTTTTACCCCAGCCCCACCCCCCAAGGCTATAGCCCACCCGTTTTTGTGGCCTCTTTCCGCTGGACGAACTTGGCGCCCCGGCCGTCGGGGGGGTGTTTTTGGGCGCTGTGCCCGCGGCCTATTTTGGCACACGGAGGCGCCTCGCAAAGTCTCGCGCCATTCCGAGTCCGGCGGACGAGTTGGCCAGCCCCACCCCCAAGGCTATAGCCCACCCGTTTTGTGGCCTCTTTCCGCTGGGCGAACTTGGCGCCCGGCCTTCGGGCGGGTATTTTTAGGCGCGGCTGTGCCCGCGGCCTATTTTTGCACACACGGAGCGCCTCGCAAAGTCTCGCGCCATTCCGAGTCCGGCGCGGACGAAGTTGGCCAGCCCCACCCCCAAGGCTATAGCCCACCCGTTTTGTGGCCTCTTTCCGCTGGACGAACTTGGCGCCCGGCCTTGGGCGGGTATTTTTGGGCGCGGCTGTGCCCGCGGCCTATTTTGGCACACACGGAGCGCCTCGCAAAGTCTCGCGCCATTCCGAGTCCCGGCGGACGAAGTTGGCCAGCCCCACCCCCAAGGCTATAGCCCACCCGTTTTGTGGCCTCTTTCCGCTGGACGAACTTGGCGCCCGGCCTTGGGCGGGTATTTTTGGGCGCGGCTGTGCCCGCGGCCTATTTTGGCACACACAGGCGCCTCGCAAAGTCTCGCGCCATTCCGAGTCCGGCGGACGAAGTTGGCCAGCCCCACCCCCAAGGCTATAGCCCACCCGTTTTGTGGCCTCTTTCCGCTGGGCGAACTTGGCGCCCGGCCTTGGGGCGGGTATTTTTAGGCGCGGCTGTGCCCGCGGCCTATTTTACAGCACACGGAGGCGCCTCGCAAAGTCTCGCGCCATTCCGAGTCCGGCGGGACGAGTTGGCCAGCCCCACCCCCAAGGCTATAGCCCACCCGTTTTTGTGGCCTCTTTCCGCTGGGCGAACTTGGCGCCCGGCCTTCGGGCGGGTATTTTTGGGCGCGGCTGTGCCCGCGGCCTATTTTTGGCACACGGCGGGCGCCTCGCAAAGTCTCGCGCCATTCCGAGTCCGGCGGACGAGAAGTTGGCCAGCCCCACCCCCAAGGCTATAGCCCACCCGTTTTGTGGCCTCTTTCCGCTGGGGCGAACTTGGCGCCCGGCCTTCGGGCGGGTATTTTTGGGCGCGGCTGTGCCCGCGGCCTATTTTTGGCACACGGGCGCCTCGCAAAGTCTCGCGCCATTCCGAGTCCGGCGGACGAGTTGGCCAGCCCCACCCCCAAGGCTATAGCCCACCCGTTTTGTGGCCTCTTTCCGCTGGGCCAACTTGGCGCCCGGCCTTGGGCGGGGTATTTTTAGGCGCGGCTGTGCCCGGCCTATTTTGGCACACGGAGGCGCCTCGCAAAGTCTCGCGCCATTCCGAGTCCGGCGGACGAGTTGGCCAGCCCCACCCCCAAGGCTATAGCCCACCCGTTTTTGTGGCCTCTTTCCGCTGGGCCAACTTGGCGCCCGGCCTTGGGCGGGTATTTTTGGGCGCGGCTGTGCCCGCGGCCTATTTTTGGCACACGGGACGCCTCGCAAAGTCACGTGCCAGTCCGAGTAAGGCGGACGAATTAGGCCAGCCCCACCCCCAAGGGTTAAGCCCACCCGTTGTTGTGGCCTCTTTCCGCTGGGCGAACTTGGCGCCCGGCCTTGGGCTGGTATTTTTGGGCGCGGCTGTGCCCGCGGCCTTTTTTTGGCACACGGAGGCGCCTCGCAAAGTCTCTCGCCATTCCGAGTCCGGCGAACGAAGTTGGCCAGCCCCACCCCCCAAGGCTATAGCCCCCCCGTGATAGGGGCAGCTGTCCGCTGGACGGACTTGGCGCCCCGGGCTTGGGGCGGGTATTTTTGGGCGCGGGTGTGGCCGCGGCGGGTGTTTGGCCCACGGGCGCCTCGCAAAGTCTCGCGCCATTCCGAGTCCGGCGGACGAAGTTGGCCAGCCCCACCCCCCAAGGCTATAGCCCACCCGTGTGTCGGGCCATGGTCCGCTGGGCGAAGTTGGCGCCCCGGCGTTGGGGCGGGGGTTTTGGGGCGCGGCTGTGCCCGCGGCCTGTTTTGGCACACGGAGCGCCTCGCAAAGTCTCGCGCCATTCCGAGTCCGGCGGACGAGTTGGCCCAGCCCCACCCCCCAAGCTATAGCCCACCCGTTTTGTGGCCTCTTTCCGCTGGACGAACTTGGCGCCCCGGACTCCGGGCGGGTATTTTTGGGCGCGGCTGTGCCCGCGGCCTATATTTGGCACTCGGAGTCGCCTCGCAAACTCTCGCGACATTACGAGTGAGGAGGTCGATTTTGGCCAGCCCCACCCCCCAAGGCTATAGCCCACCCGTTTTGTGGCCTTTTTCCGCTGGGCGAACTTGGCGCCCGGCCTTGGGCGGGTATTTTTAGGCGCGGCTGTGCCCGCCTGACCTATTTTTGCACACGGAGGCCTCTCGCAAAGTCTCGCGCCATTCCGAGTCCGGCGGACGAAGTTGGCCAGCCCCACCCCCCAATGCTATAGCCCACCCGTATTTGTGGCCTCTTTCCGCTGGACCAGACTTGGCGCCCGGCCTTGGGCGGGTATTTTTGGCGCGGCTGTGCCCGCGGCCTATTTTGGCACACGGAGCGCCTCGCAAAGTCTCGCGCCATTCCGAGTCCGGCGGGACGAGTTTGGCCAGCCCCACCCCCAAGGCTATAGCCCACCCGTTTTGTGGCCTCTTTCCGCTGGGCGAACTTGGCGCCCGGCCTTGGGGCGGGTATTTTTGGGCGCGGCTGTGCCCGCGGCCTATTTTTGCACACGGAGGCGCCTCGCAAAGTCTCGCGCCATTCCGAGACCGGCGGACGAGTTTGGCCAGCCCCACCCCCAAGGCTATAGCCCACCCGTTTTGTGGCCTCTTTCCGCTGGGCGAACTTGGCGCCCGGCCTTGGGCGGGTATTTTTGGGCGCGGCTGTGCCCGCGGCCTTTTTGGCACACGGAGCGCCTCGCAAAGTCTCGCGCCATTCCGAGTCCGGCGGACGAGAGTTGGCCAGCCCCACGCCCCAAGGCTATAGCCCACCCGTTTTTGTGGCCTCTTTCCGCTCGGCGGACGTTGCGCGCCGGACATAGGGGGGGTATTTTTGTGCGAGGCTGTGCCCGCGGCCTATTTTAGCCACACGGAGGCGCCTCGCCCAGTCTCGCGCCATTCCGAGTCCGGCGGACGAGTTGGCCAGCCCCACCCCCAGGCTATAGCCCACCCGTTTTGTGGCCTCTTTCCGCTGGGCGAACTTGGCGCCCGGCCTTCGGGCGGGTATTTTTGGGCGCGGCTGTGCCCGCGGCCTATTTTGGCACACGGGCGCCTCGCAAAGTCTCGCGCCATTCCGAGTCCGGCGGACGAAGTTGGCCAGCCCCACCCCAAGGCTATAGCCCACCCGTTTTGTGGCCTCTTTCCGCTGGACGAACTTGGCGCCCGGCCTTCGGTCGGGTATTTTTGGGCGCAGCTGTGCCCGCGGCCTATTTTTGGCAAACGGAGCAACTCGCAAAGTCTGGCGCCATTCCGAGTCCGAGCGGACGAAGTTGGCCAGCCCCACCCCCCAAGGCTATAGCCCACCACGGTTTGTGCCCGCGGCCTATTTTTTTGCACACGGAGCGCCTCGCAAAGTCTCGCGCCATTCCGAGTCCGGCGGACGAAGTTGGCCAGCCCCACCCCCAAGGCTATAGCCCACCCGTTTTTGTGGCCTCTTTCCGCTGGGCGAACTTGGCGCCCGGCCTTCGGGCGGGTATTTTTGGGCGCGGCTGTGCCCGCGGCCTATTTTGGCACACACGGAGGCGCCTCGCAAAGTCTCGCGCCATTCCGAGTCCGGCGGACGAAGTTGGCCAGCCCCACCCCCAAGGCTATAGCCCACCCGTTTTGTGGCCTCTTTCCGCTGGACGAACTTGGCGCCCGGCCTTCGGGCGGGTATTTTTGGCGCGGCTGTGCCCGCGGCCTATTTTGGCAGCACACGGAGGCGCCTCGCAAAGTCTCGCGCCATTCCGAGTCCGGCGGACGAAGTTGGCCAGCCCCACCCCCAAGGCTATAGCCCACCCGTTTTGTGGCCTCTTTCCGCTGGACGAACTTGGCGCCCGGCCTTCGGGCGTTTTTTTGGCGCGGCTGTGCTTCCGCAGCCTATTTTGGCACGGACGCCTGCAAAGTCTCGGCCATTCGAGTCCGGCGGACGAGTTGGCCAGCCCCACCCCCAAGGCTATAGCCACCCGTTTTGTGGCCTCTTTCCGCTGGGCGAACTTGGCGCCCGGCCTTGGGCGGGTATTTTTAGGCCTGTGCCCGCGTCCTATTTTTGCACACGGAGCGCCTCGCAAAGTCTCGCGCCATTCCGAGTTCCGGCGGACCCCCACCCCAAGGCTATAGCCCACCACGTGCCAGCCCCACCCCCCAAGGCTATAGCCCACCCGTTTTCGTGGCTTTTTTCCGCAGGACGAACTTGGCGCCCCGGCCTTCGGGTGGGTATTTTTGGGCGCGGCTGTGCCCGCGGCCTATTTTTGGCACACGGAGGCACCTCGTAAAGTCTCGCGCCATTCCGAGTCCTGCGGACGAAGTTGGCCAGCCCCACCGCCCAAGGCTATAGCCCACCCGTTGTTGTGGCCTTTTTCCGCTGGACGAACTTGGCGCCCCGGCCTTCGGGCGGGTATTTTTGGGCGCGGCTGTGTCCACGGCTTATTTATGGCACACGGAGGCACCTCGCAAAGTCTCGCACCATTCCGAGTCCGGCGGACGAAGTTGGCCAGCCCCACCCCCCAAGGCTATAGCCCACCCGTTTTTCTGCCATTTTTCCGCTGGACGAACTTGGCGCTCCGGCCTTCGGGTGGGTATTTTTGGGTGCGGCTGTGCCCACGGCCTATTTTTGGCACACGGAGGCACCTCGCAAAGTTTCGCGCCATTCCGAGTCCGGCGGACGAAGTTGGCCAGCCCCACCCCCCAAGGCTATAGCCCACCCGTTTTCGTGGCCTTTTTCCGCAGGACGAACTTGGCGCCCCGGCCTTCGGGTGGGTATTTTTGGGCGCGGCTGTGCCCGCGGCCTATTTTTGGCACACGGAGGCACCTCGTAAAGTCTCGCGCCATTCCGAGTCCGGCGGACAAAGTTGGCCAGCCCCATCCCCCATGGCCATAGCCCACCCGTTTTTGTGGCCTTTTTCCGCTGGACGAACTTGGCGCCCCGGCCTTCGGGCGGGTATTTTTTGGCGCGGCCGTGCCCACGGCCTATTTTTGGCACACGGAGGCACCTCGCCAAGTCTCGCGCCATTCCGAGTCCGGCGGACGAAGTTGGCCAGCCCCACCCCCCAAGGTTATAGCCCACCCGTTGTTGTGGCCTTTTTCCGCTGGACGAACTTGGCGCCCCGGCCTTCGGGCGGGTATTTTTGGGCGCGGCTGTGCCCGCGGCCTATTTTTGGCACACGGAGGCGCCTCGCAAAGTCTCGCTCCATTCCGAGTCCGGCGGACGAAATTGGCCAGCCCCACCCACCAAGGCTACAGCCCACCCGTTTTTGTGGCCTTTTTCCGCTGGACGAACATGGCGCCCAGGCCTTCGGGCGGGTATTTTTGGACGCGGCTGTGCCCGCGGCCTATTTTTTGGCCCACGGAGGCACCTCGTAAAGTCTCGCACCATTCCGAGTCCGGCGGACGAAGTTGGCCAGCCCCACCCCCCAAGGCTATAGCCCACCCGTTTTCGTGGCCTTGTTGCGCTGGACGAACTTGGCGCCCCGGCCTTCGGGCGGGAATTTTTGGGCGCGGCTGTTCCGGCGCCCTATTTTTGGCACACGGAGGTGCCTCACAAAGTCTCACGCCATTCCGAGTCCGGCGGACGAAGTGGGCCAGCCCCACCCCCCAAGGCTATAGCCCACCCGTTTTTGTGGCCTTTTTCCGCTGGACGAACTTGGCGCCCCGGCCTTCGGGCGGGTATTTTTGGGCGCGGCTCTGCCCACGGCCTATTTTTGGCACACGGAGGCGCCTCGTAAAGTCTCGCGCCATTCCGAGTCCGGCGGACGAAGTTGGCCAGCCCCACCCCCCAAGGCTATAGCCCACCCGTTTTCGTGGCCTTTTTGCGCTGGACGAACTTGGCGCCCCGGCCTTCGGGTGGGTATTTTTGGGCACGGCTGTGCCCGCGGCCTATTTGTGGCACACGGAGGCGCCTCGCAAAGTCTCGCGCCATTCCGAGTCTGGCGGACGAAGTAGGCCAGCCCCACCCCCCAAGGCTATAGCCCACCCGTTTTTGTGGCCTTTTTCCGCTGGACGAACGTGGCGCCCCGGTCTTCGGGCGGGTATTTTTGGGCGCGGCTGTGCCCGCAGCCTATTTTTGGCACACGGAGGTTTCTCGCAAAGTCTCGCGCCATTCCGAGTCCGGCAGACGAAGTTGGCCAGCCCCACCCCCCAAGGCTATAGCATACCCGTTTTTGTGGCCTTTTTCCGCTGGACGAACATGGCACCCCGGCCTTCGGGCGGGTATTTTTGGGCGAGGCTGTGCCCGCGGCCTATTTTTGGCACACGGAGGCGCCTCGCAAAGTCTCGAGCCATTCCGAGTCCGGCGGACGAAGTTGGCCAGCCCCACCCCCCAAGGCTATAGCCCACCCGTTTTTGTGGCCTTTTTCCGCTGGGCGAACTTGGCGCCCCGGCCTTCGGGAGGGTATTTTTGGGCGCGGCTGTGACCGCGGCCTATTTTTGGCACACAGAGGTGCCTCACAAGGTCTCGCGCCATTCCGAGTCCGGCGGACGAAGTTGGCCAGCCCCACCCCCCAAGGCGATAACCCAACCGTTTTTGTGGCCTTTTTCCGCTGGACGAACTTGGCGCCCCGACCTTCGGGTGGGTATTTTTGGGAGCGGCTGTGCCCGCGACCTATTTTTGGCACACGGAGGCGCCTCGCAAAGTCTCGCGCCATTCCGAGTCCGGCGGACGAAGTTGGCCAGCCCCACCCCCCAAGGCTATAGCCAACCCGTTTTTGTGGCCTTTTTCCGCTGGACGAACTTGGCGGCCCAGCCTTTGGGCAGGTATTTTTGGGATCGGCTGTGCCCGCGGCCTATTTTTGGCACACGGAGGCGCCTCGAAAAGTCTCGCGCCTTTCCGAGTCCGGAGGACGAAGTGGGCCAGCCCCACCCCCCAAGGCTATAGCCCACCCGTTTTTGTGGCCTTTTTCCGCTGGGCGAACTTGGCGCCCCGGCCTTCGGGCGGGTATTTTTGGACGCGGCTGTGCCCGCGGCCTATTTTTGGCACACAGAGGTGCCTCACAAGGTCTCGCGCCATTCCGAGTCCGGCGGACGAAGTTGGCCAGCCCCACCCCCCAAGGCTATAGCCCACCCGTTTTTGTGGCCTTTTTCCTCTGGACGAACTTGGCGCCCCGACCTTCGGGTGGGTATTTTTGGGAGCGGCTGTGCCCGCGACCTATTTTTGGCACACGGAGGCGCCTCGCAAAGTCTCGCGCCATTCCGAGTCCGGCGGACGAAGTTGGCCAGCCCCACCCCCCAAGGCTATAGCCAACCCGTTTTTGTGGCCTTTTTCCGCTGGACGAACTTGGCGCCCCAGCCTTTGGGCAGGTATTTTTGGGATCGGCTGTGCCCGCGGCCTATTTTTGGCACACGGAGGCGCCTCGAAAAGTCTCGCGCCTTTCCGAGTCCGGAGGACGAAGTGGGCCAGCCCCACCCCCCAAGGCTATAGCCCACCCGTTTTTGTGGCCTTTTTCCGCTGGGCGAACTTGGCGCCCCGGCCTTCGGGCGGGTATTTTTGGACGCGGCTGTGGCCGCGGCCTATTTTTGGCACACAGAGGTGCCTCACAAGGTCTCGCGCCATTCCGAGTCCGGCGGACGAAGTTGGCCAGCCCCACCCCCCAAGGCTATAGCCCACCCGTTTTTGTGGCCTTTTTCCGCTGGACGAACTTGGCGCCCCAGCCTTCGGGCGGGGATTTTTGGGAGCGGCTGTGCCCGCGGCCTATTTTTGGCACACGGAGGCGCCTCAAAAAGTCTCGCGCCTTTCCGAGTCCCGCGGACGAAGTGGGCCAGCCCCACCGCCCAAGGCTATAGCCCACCCGTTTTTGTGGCCTTTTTCCGCTGGACGAACTTGGCGCCCCGGCCTTCGGGCGGGTATTATTGGACTCGGCTGTGCCCGCATCCTATTTTTGGAACATGGAGGTGCCTTGCAAAGTCTCGCGCCATTCCGAGTCCGGCGGACGAAGTTCTCCAGCCCCACCCCCAAGGCTATAGCCCACCCGTTTTTGTGGCCTTTTTCCGCTGGACGAACTTGGCGCCCTGGCCTTCGGGCGGGTATTTTTCGGCGCGGCTGTGCCCGCGGCCTATTTTTCGCACAAGGATGCACCTCGCAAAGTCTCGCGCCATTCCGAGTCCGGCGAACGAAGTTCTCCAGCCCCACCCCCAAGGCTATAGCCCACCCGTTTTTGTGGCCTTTTTCCGCTGGACGAACTTGGCGCCCCGGCCTTCGGGCGGGTATTTTTGGGCGCGGCTGTGCCCGCGGCCTATTTTTGGGACACGGAGGCGCCTCGAAAAGTCTCGCGCCATTCCGAGTCCGGCGAACGAAGTTCGCCCACCCCACCCCCCAAGGCTATAGCCCACCCGTTTTTGTGGCCTTTTTCCGCTGGACGAACTTGGCGCCCCGTCCTTCGGTCAGGTATTTTTGGGCGCGGCTGTGCCCGCAGCCTATTTTTCGCACATGGAGGCGCCTCAAAAAGTCTCGCGCCATTCCGAGTCCGGCGGACGAAGTTGGCCAGCCCCACCCCACAAGGCTATAGCCCACCCGTTTTTGTCACCTTTTTCCGCTGGACGAACATGGAGCCCCGGCCTTCGGGCGGGTATTTTTGGACGCGGCTGTGCCCGCTGCCTATTTTTTGGCCCACGGAGGCGCCTCGGAAAGTCTCGCACCATTCCGAGTCCGGCGGACGAAGTTGGCCAGCCCCACCCCCCAAGGCTATAGCCCACCCGTTTTTGTGGCCTTTTTCCGCTGGACGAACTTGGCGCCCCGTCCTTCGGTCGGGTATTTTTGGGCGCGGCTGTGCCCGCAGCCTATTTTTGGCACACGGAGGCGACTCGTAAAGTCTCGCGCTATTCCGAGTCCGGCGGACGAAGTTGGCCAGCCCCACCCCCCAAGGCTATAGCCCACCCGTTTTTGTGGCCTTTTTCCGCTGGGCGAACTTGGCGCCCCGGCCTTCGGGAGGGTATTTTTGGGCGCGGCTGTGACCGCGGCCTATTTTTGGCACACAGAGGTGCCTCACAATGTCTCGCGCCATTCCGAGTCCGGCGGACGAAGTTGGCCAGCCCCACCCCCCAAGGCGATAACCCAACCGTTTTTGTGGCCTTTTTCCGCTGGACGAACTTGGCGCCCCGACCTTCGGGTGGGTATTTTTGGGAGCGGCTGTGTCCGCGACCTATTTTTGGCACACGGAGGCGCCTCGCAAAGTCTCGCGCCATTCCGAGTCCGGCGGACGAAGTTGGCCAGCCCCACCCCCCAAGGCTATAGCCAACCCGTTTTTGTGGCCTTTTTCCGCTGGACGAACTTGGCGCCCCAGCCTTTGGGCAGGTATTTTTGGGATCGGCTGTGCCCGCGGCCTATTTTTGGCACACGGAGGCGCCTCGAAAAGTCTCGCGCCTTTCCGAGTCCGGAGGACGAAGTGGGCCAGCCCCACCCCCCAAGGCTATAGCCTACCCGTTGTTGTGGCCTTTTTCCGCTGGGCGAACTTGGCGCCCCGGCCTTCGGGCGGGTATTTTTGGGCGCGGCTGTGCCCGCGGCCTATTTTTGGCACACAGAGGTGCCTCACAAGGTCTCGCGCCATTCCGAGTCCGGCGGACGAAGTTGGCTAGCCCCACCCCCCAAGGCTATAACCCACCCGTTTTTGTGGCCTTTTTCCGCTGGACGAACTTGGCGCCCCGGCCTTCGGGTGGGTATTTTTGGGAACGGCTGTGCCCGCGACCTACTTTTGGCACACGGAGCGCCTCGCAAAGTCTCGCGCCATTCCGAGTCCGGCGGACGAAGTTGGCCAGCCCCACCCCCCAAGGCTATAGCCCACCCGTTTTTGTGGCCTTTTTCCGCTGGACGAACTTGGCGCCCCAGCCTTCGGGCGGGGATTTTTGGGAGCGGCTGTGCCCGCGGCCTATTTTTGGCACACGGAGGCGCCTCAAAAAGTCTCGCGCCTTTCCGAGTCCCGCGGACGAAGTGGGCCAGCCCCACCGCCCAAGGCTATAGCCAGCCCGTTTTTGTGGCCTTTTTCCGCTGGACGAACTTGGCGCCCCGGCCTTCGGGCGGGTATTATTGGACTCGGCTGTGCCCGCATCCTATTTTTGGAACATGGAGGTGCCTTGCAAAGTCTCGCGCCATTCCGAGTCCGGCGGACGAAGTTGGCCAGCGCCACCCCCCAAGGCTATAGCCCACCCGTTTTTGTGGCCTTTTTCCGCTGGACGAACTTGGCGCCCTGGCCTTCGGGCGGGTATTTTTCGGCGCGGCTGTGCCCGCGGCCTATTTTTCGCACAAGGATGCACCTCGCAAAGTCTCGCGCCATTCCGAGTCCGGCGAACGAAGTTCTCCAGCCCCACCCCCAAGGCTATAGCCCACCCGTTTTTGTGGCCTTTTTCCGCTGGACGAACTTGGCGCCCCGGCCTTCGGGCGGGTATTTTTGGGCGCGGCTGTGCCCGCGGCCTATTTTTGGGACACAGAGGCGCCTCGAAAAGTCTCGCGCCATTCCGAGTCCGGCGAACGAAGTTCCCCCATCCCACCCCCCAAGGCTATAGCCCACCCGTTTTTGTGGCCTTTTTCCGCTGGACGAACTTGGCGCCCCGTCCTTCGGGCGGGTATTTTTGGGCGCGGCTGTGCCCGCGGCCTATTTTTGGGACACAGAGGCGCCTCAAAAAGTCTCGCGCCATTCCTACTCCGTCGAACTAAGTTCCCCACCCCACCCCCCAAGGCTATAGCCCACCCGTTTTTGTGGCCTTTTTCCGCTGGACGAACTTGGCGCCCCGTCCTTCGGTCGGGTATTTTTGGGCGCGGCTGTGCCCACAGCCTATTTTTCGCACACGGAGGCGCCTCAAAAAGTCTCGCGCCATTCCGAGTCCGGCGGACGAAGTTGGCCAGCCCCACCCCGCAAGGCTATAGCCCACCCGTTTTTGTCACCTTTTTCCGCTGGACGAACATGGAGCCCCGGCCTTCGGGCGGGTATTTTTGGGCGCGGCTGTGCCCGCGGCCTATTTTTGGCACACGGAGGCGCCTCGCAAAGTCTCGCTCCATTCCGAGTCCGGCGGACGAAGTTGGCCAGCCCCACCCACCAAGGCTACAGCCCACCCGTTTTTGTGGCCTTTTTCCGCTGGACGAACATGGCGCCCAGGCCTTCGGGCGGGTATTTTTGGACGCGGCTGTGCCCGCGGCCTATTTTTTGGCCCACGGAGGCACCTCGTAAAGTCTCGCACCATTCCGAGTCCGGCGGACGAAGTTGGCCAGCCCCACCCCCCAAGGCTATAGCCCACCCGTTTTCGTGGCCTTGTTGCGCTGGACGAACTTGGCGCCCCGGCCTTCGGGCGGGAATTTTTGGGCGCGGCTGTTCCGGCGCCCTATTTTTGGCACACGGAGGTGCCTCACAAAGTCTCACGCCATTCCGAGTCCGGCGGACGAAGTGGGCCAGCCCCACCCCCCAAGGCTATAGCCCACCCGTTTTTGTGGCCTTTTTCCGCTGGACGAACTTGGCGCCCCGGCCTTCGGGCGGGTATTTTTGGGCGCGGCTCTGCCCACGGCCTATTTTTGGCACACGGAGGCGCCTCGTAAAGTCTCGCGCCATTCCGAGTCCGGCGGACGCAATTGGCCAGCCCCACCCCCCAAGGCTATAGCCCACCCGTTTTCGTGGCCTTTTTGCGCTGGACGAACTTGGCGCCCCGGCCTTCGGGTGGGTATTTTTGGGCACGGCTGTGCCCGCGGCCTATTTGTGGCACACGGAGGCGCCTCGCAAAGTCTCGCGCCATTCCGAGTCTGGCGGACGAAGTAGGCCAGCCCCACCCCCCAAGGCTATAGCCCACCCGTTTTTGTGGCCTTTTTCCGCTGGACGAACGTGGCGCCCCGGTCTTCGGGCGGGTATTTTTGGGCGCGGCTGTGCCCGCAGCCTATTTTTGGCACACGGAGGTTTCTCGCAAAGTCTCGCGCCATTCCGAGTCCGGCAGACGAAGTTGGCCAGCCCCACCCCCCAAGGCTATAGCATACCCGTTTTTGTGGCCTTTTTCCGCTGGACGAACATGGCACCCCGGCCTTCGGGCGGGTATTTTTGGGAGAGGCTGTGCCCGCGGCCTATTTTTGGCACACGGAGGCGCCTCGCAAAGTCTCGAGCCATTCCGAGTCCGGCGGACGAAGTTGGCCAGCCCCACCCCCCAAGGCTATAGCCCACCCGTTTTTGTGGCCTTTTTCCGCTGGGCGAACTTGGCGCCCCGGCCTTCGGGAGGGTATTTTTGGGCGCGGCTGTGACCGCGGCCTATTTTTGGCACACAGAGGTGCCTCACAAGGTCTCGCGCCATTCCGAGTCCGGCGGACGAAGTTGGCCAGCCCCACCCCCCAAGGCGATAACCCAACCGTTTTTGTGGCCTTTTTCCGCTGGACGAACTTGGCGCCCCGACCTTCGGGTGGGTATTTTTGGGAGCGGCTGTGCCCGCGACCTATTTTTGGCACACGGAGGCGCCTCGCAAAGTCTCGCGCCATTCCGAGTCCGGCGGACGAAGTTGGCCAGCCCCACCCCCCAAGGCTATAGCCAACCCGTTTTTGTGGCCTTTTTCCGCTGGACGAACTTGGCGGCCCAGCCTTTGGGCAGGTATTTTTGGGATCGGCTGTGCCCGCGGCCTATTTTTGGCACACGGAGGCGCCTCGAAAAGTCTCGCGCCTTTCCGAGTCCGGAGGACGAAGTGGGCCAGCCCCACCCCCCAAGGCTATAGCCCACCCGTTTTTGTGGCCTTTTTCCGCTGGGCGAACTTGGCACCCCGGCCTTCGGGCGGGTATTTTTGGACGCGGCTGTGCCCGCGGCCTATTTTTGGCACACGGAGGTGCCTCACAAGGTCTCGCGCCATTCCGAGTCCGGCGGACGAAGTTGGCCAGCCCCACCCCCCAAGGCTATAGCCCACCCGTTTTTGTGGCCTTTTTCCTCTGGACGAACTTGGCGCCCCGACCTTCGGGTGGGTATTTTTGGGAGCGGCTGTGCCCGCGACCTATTTTTGGCACACGGAGGCGCCTCGCAAAGTCTCGCGCCATTCCGAGTCCGGCGGACGAAGTTGGCCAGCCCCACCCCCCAAGGCTATAGCCAACCCGTTTTTGTGGCCTTTTTCCGCTGGACGAACTTGGCGCCCCAGCCTTTGGGCAGGTATTTTTGGGATCGGCTGTGCCCGCGGCCTATTTTTGGCACACGGAGGCGCCTCGAAAAGTCTCGCGCCTTTCCGAGTCCGGAGGACGAAGTGGGCCAGCCCCACCCCCCAAGGCTATAGCCCACCCGTTTTTGTGGCCTTTTTCCGCTGGGCGAACTTGGCGCCCCGGCCTTCGGGCGGGTATTTTTGGACGCGGCTGTGGCCGCGGCCTATTTTTGGCACACAGAGGTGCCTCACAAGGTCTCGCGCCATTCCGAGTCCGGCGGACGAAGTTGGCCAGCCCCACCCCCCAAGGCTATAGCCCACCCGTTTTTGTGGCCTTTTTCCGCTGGACGAACTTGGCGCCCCAGCCTTCGGGCGGGGATTTTTGGGAGCGGCTGTGCCCGCGGCCTATTTTTGGCACACGGAGGCGCCTCAAAAAGTCTCGCGCCTTTCCGAGTCCCGCGGACGAAGTGGGCCAGCCCCACCGCCCAAGGCTATAGCCCACCCGTTTTTGTGGCCTTTTTCCGCTGGACGAACTTGGCGCCCCGGCCTTCGGGCGGGTATTATTGGACTCGGCTGTGCCCGCATCCTATTTTTGGAACATGGAGGTGCCTTCCAAAGTCTCGCGCCATTCCGAGTCCGGCGGACGAAGTTGGCCAGCGCCACCCCCCAAGGCTATAGCCCACCCGTTTTTGTGGCCTTTTTCCGCTGGACGAACTTGGCGCCCTGGCCTTCGGGCGGGTATTTTTCGGCGCGGCTGTGCCCGCGGCCTATTTTTCGCACAAGGATGCACCTCGCAAAGTCTCGCGCCATTCCGAGTCCGGCGAACGAAGTTCTCCAGCCCCACCCCCAAGGCTATAGCCCACCCGTTTTTGTGGCCTTTTTCCGCTGGACGAACTTGGCGCCCCGGCCTTCGGGCGGGTATTTTTGGGCGCGGCTGTGCCCGCGGCCTATTTTTGGGACACGGAGGCGCCTCGAAAAGTCTCGCGCCATTCCGAGTCCGGCGAACGAAGTTCGCCCACCCCACCCCCCAAGGCTATAGCCCACCCGTTTTTGTGGCCTTTTTCCGCTGGACGAACTTGGCGCCCCGTCCTTCGGTCAGGTATTTTTGGGCGCGGCTGTGCCCGCAGCCTATTTTTCGCACATGGAGGCGCCTCAAAAAGTCTCGCGCCATTCCGAGTCCGGCGGACGAAGTTGGCCAGCCCCACCCCACAAGGCTATAGCCCACCCGTTTTTGTCACCTTTTTCCGCTGGACGAACATGGAGCCCCGGCCTTCGGGCGGGTATTTTTGGACGCGGCTGTGCCCGCTGCCTATTTTTTGGCCCACGGAGGCGCCTCGGAAAGTCTCGCACCATTCCGAGTCCGGCGGACGAAGTTGGCCAGCCCCACCCCCAATGCCAATCGCCCCCCCGTTTTGGTTGCCTTTTTCCGCGGGACGACCTTGTCGCCCGGCCCTTCGGTCGGGTATTTTTGGGCGCGGCTGTGCCCGCAGCCTATTTTTGGCACACGGAGGCGACTCGTAAAGTCTCGCGCTATTCCGAGTCCGGCGGACGAAGTTGGCCAGCCCCACCCCCCAAGGCTATAGCCCACCCGTTTTTGTGGCCTTTTTCCGCTGGGCGAACTTGGCGCCCCGGCCTTCGGGAGGGTATTTTTGGGCGCGGCTGTGACCGCGGCCTATTTTTGGCACACAGAGGTGCCTCACAATGTCTCGCGCCATTCCGAGTCCGGCGGACGAAGTTGGCCAGCCCCACCCCCCAAGGCGATAACCCAACCGTTTTTGTGGCCTTTTTCCGCTGGACGAACTTGGCGCCCCGACCTTCGGGTGGGTATTTTTGGGAGCGGCTGTGTCCGCGACCTATTTTTGGCACACGGAGGCGCCTCGCAAAGTCTCGCGCCATTCCGAGTCCGGCGGACGAAGTTGGCCAGCCCCACCCCCAAGGCTATAGCCAACCCGTTTTTGTGGCCTTTTTCCGCTGGACGAACTTGGCGCCCCAGCCTTTGGGCAGGTATTTTTGGGATCGGCTGTGCCCGCGGCCTATTTTTGGCACACGGAGGCGCCTCGAAAAGTCTCGCGCCTTTCCGAGTCCGGAGGACGAAGTGGGCCAGCCCCACCCCCCAAGGCTATAGCCTACCCGTTTTTGTGGCCTTTTTCCGCTGGGCGAACTTGGCGCCCCGGCCTTCGGGCGGGTATTTTTGGGCGCGGCTGTGCCCGCGGCCTATTTTTGGCACACAGAGGTGCCTCACAAGGTCTCGCGCCATTCCGAGTCCGGCGGACGAAGTTGGCTAGCCCCACCCCCCAAGGCTATAACCCACCCGTTTTTGTGGCCTTTTTCCGCTGGACGAACTTGGCGCCCCGGCCTTCGGGTGGGTATTTTTGGGAGCGGCTGTGCCCGCGACCTACTTTTGGCACACGGAGCGCCTCGCAAAGTCTCGCGCCATTCCGAGTCCGGCGGACGAAGTTGGCCAGCCCCACCCCCCAAGGCTATAGCCCACCCGTTTTTGTGGCCTTTTTCCGCTGGACGAACTTGGCGCCCCAGCCTTCGGGCGGGGATTTTTGGGAGCGGCTGTGCCCGCGGCCTATTTTTGGCACACGGAGGCGCCTCAAAAAGTCTCGCGCCTTTCCGAGTCCCGCGGACGAAGTGGGCCAGCCCCACCGCCCAAGGCTATAGCCAGCCCGTTTTTGTGGCCTTTTTCCGCTGGACGAACTTGGCGCCCCGGCCTTCGGGCGGGTATTATTGGACTCGGCTGTGCCCGCATCCTATTTTTGGAACATGGAGGTGCCTTGCAAAGTCTCGCGCCATTCCGAGTCCGGCGGACGAAGTTGGCCAGCGCCACCCCCCAAGGCTATAGCCCACCCGTTTTTGTGGCCTTTTTCCGCTGGACGAACTTGGCGCCCTGGCCTTCGGGCGGGTATTTTTCGGCGCGGCTGTGCCCGCGGCCTATTTTTCGCACAAGGATGCACCTCGCAAAGTCTCGCGCCATTCCGAGTCCGGCGAACGAAGTTCTCCAGCCCCACCCCCAAGGCTATAGCCCACCCGTTTTTGTGGCCTTTTTCCGCTGGACGAACTTGGCGCCCCGGCCTTCGGGCGGGTATTTTTGGGCGCGGCTGTGCCCGCGGCCTATTTTTGGGACACAGAGGCGCCTCGAAAAGTCTCGCGCCATTCCGAGTCCGGCGAACGAAGTTCCCCCACCCCACCCCCCAAGGCTATAGCCCACCCGTTTTTGTGGCCTTTTTCCGCTGGACGAACTTGGCGCCCCGTCCTTCGGTCGGGTATTTTTGGGCGCGGCTGTGCCCACAGCCTATTTTTCGCACACGGAGGCGCCTCAAAAAGTCTCGCGCCATTCCGAGTCCGGCGGACGAAGTTGGCCAGCCCCACCCCGCAAGGCTATAGCCCACCCGTTTTTGTCACCTTTTTCCGCTGGACGAACATGGAGCCCCGGCCTTCGGGCGGGTATTTTTGGGCGCGGCTGTGCCCGCGGCCTACTTTTGGCACTCGGAGGCGCCTCGCAAAGTCTCGCGCCATTCCGAGTCCGGCGGACGAAGTTGGCCAGCCCCACCCCCCAAGGTTATAGCCCACCCGTTTTTGTGGCCTTTTTCCGCTGGATGAACTTGGCGCCCCGGCCTTCGGGCGGGTTTTGCTGGGCGCGGCGGTGCCTTCGGACTATTTTTGGCACACGAAGGCACCTCGAAAAGTCTGGCGCCATTCCGAGTCCGGCGGACGAAGTGGGCCAGCCCCACCCCCCAAGGTTATAGCCCACCCGTTTTTGTGGCCTTTTTCCGCTGGACGAACTTGG
The DNA here is from genome assembly GCA_030444885.1 of Citrus sp. QX-2021. Classification (NCBI taxonomy): domain Eukaryota; kingdom Viridiplantae; phylum Streptophyta; class Magnoliopsida; order Sapindales; family Rutaceae; genus Citrus; species Citrus sp. QX-2021. Next base: position 35,007 of record JAUJEF010000033.1, on the reverse strand, counting down.
CGCCCCGGCCTTCGGGCGGTTATTTTTGGCCGCGGCTGTGTACGCGGCCTATTTTTGGCACACGGAGGTGCCTCGCTAAGTCTCGCGCCATTTCGAGTCCGGCGGACAAAGTCGGCCAGCCCCACCCCCCAAGGCTATAGCCCACCCGTTTTTGTGGCCTGTTTCCGCTGGACGAACTTGGCGCCCCGGCCTTCGGGCTGATATTTTTGGGCGTGGCTGTGCCCGCGTCCTATTTTTGGCACACGGAGGCGCCTCGCAAAGTCTCGTGCCATTCCGAGTCCGGCGGACGAAGTTGGCCAGCCCCACCCCTCAAGGCTATAGCCCACTGGACGAACTTGGCGCCCCGGCCTTCGTGCGGGTATTTTTCGGTGCGGCTGTGCCCGCGGCCTATTTTTAGGACACGGAGGCGCCTCGAAAAGTCTCACGCCATTCCGAGTCCGGCGAACGAAGTTCTCCAGCCCCACCCCCAAGGCTATAGCCCACCCGTTTTTGTGGCCTTTTTCCGCTGGACGAACTTGGCGCCCCGGCCTTCGGGCGGGTATTTTTGGGCGCGGCTGTGCCCGCGGCCTATTTTTGGGACACGGAGGCGCCTCGAAAAGTCTCGCGCCATTCCGAGTCCGGCGAACGAAGTTCGCCCACCCCACCCCCCAAGGCTATAGCCCACCCGTTTTTGTGGCCTTTTTCCGCTGGACGAACTTGGCGCCCCGTCCTTCGGTCGGGTATTTTTGGGCGCGGCTGTGCCCGCAGCCTATTTTTCGCACATGGAGGCGCCTCAAAAAGTCTCGCGCCATTCCGAGTCCGGCGGACGAAGTTGGCCAGCCCCACCCCACAAGGCTATAGCCCACCCGTTTTTGTCACCTTTTTCCGCTGGACGAACATGGAGCCCCGGCCTTCGGGCGGGTATTTTTGGACGCGGCTGTGCCCGCGGCCTATTTTTTGGCCCACGGAGGCGCCTCGTAAAGTCTCGCACCATTCCGAGTCCGGCGGACGAAGTTGGCCAGCCCCACCCCCCAAGGCTATAGCCCACCCGTTTTTGTGGCCTTTTTCCGCTGGACGAACTTGGCGCCCCGTCCTTCGGGCGGGTATTTTTGGGCGCGGCTGTGCCCGCAGCCTATTTTTGGCACACGGAGGCGACTCGTAAAGTCTCGCGCTATTCCGAGTCCGGCGGACGAAGTTGGCCAGTTCCACCCCCCAAGGCTATAGCATACCCGTTTTTGTGGCCTTTTTCCGATGGACGAACATGGCACCCCGGCCTTCGGGCGGGTATTTTTGGGCGAGGCTGTGCCCGCGGCCTATTTTTGGCACACGGAGGCGCCTCGCAAAGTCTCGAGCCATTCCGAGTCCGGCGGACGAAGTTGGCCAGCCCCACCCCCCAAGGCTATAGCCCACCCGTTTTTGTGGCATTTTTCCGCTGGGCGAACTTGGCGCCCCGGCCTTCGGGAGGGTATTTTTGGGCGCGGCTGTGACCGCGGCCTATTTTTGACACACAGAGGTGCCTCACAATGTCTCGCACCATTCTGAGTCCGGCGGACGAAGTTGGCCAGCCCCACCCCCCAAGGCGATAACCCAACCGTTTTTGTGGCCTTTTTCCGCTGGACGAACTTGGCGCCCCGACCTTCGGGTGGGTATTTTTGGGAGCGGCTGTGCCCGCGACCTATTTTTGGCACACGGAGGCGCCTCGCAAAGTCTCGCGCCATTCCGAGTCCGGCGGACGAAGTTGGCCAGCCCCACCCCCCAAGGCTATAGCCAACCCGTTTTTGTGGCCTTTTTCCGCTGGACGAACTTGGCACCCCAGCCTTTGGGCAGGTATTTTTGGGATCGGCTGTGCCCGCGGCCTATTTTTGGCACACGGAGGCGCCTCGAAAAGTCTCGCGCCTTTCCGAGTCCGGAGGACGAAGTGGGCCAGCCCCACCCCCCAAGGCTATAGCCTACCCGTTTTTGTGGCCTTTTTCCGCTGGGCGAACTTGGCGCCCCGGCCTTCGGGCGGGTATTTTTGGGCGCGGCTGTGCCCGCGGCCTATTTTTGGCACACAGAGGTGCCTCACAAGGTCTCGCGCCATTCCGAGTCCGGCGGACGAAGTTGGCCAGCCCCACCCCCCAAGGCTATAACCCACCCGTTTTTGTGGCCTTTTTCCACTGGACGAACTTGGCGCCCCGGCCTTCGGGTGGGTATTTTTGGGAGCGGCTGTGCCCGCGACCTACTTTTGGCACACGGAGGCGCCTCGCAAAGTCTCGCGCCATTCCGAGTCCGGCGGACGAAGTTGGCCAGCCCCACCCCCCAAGGCTATAGCCCACCCGTTTTTGTGGCCTTTTTCCGCTGGACGAACTTGGCGCCCCAGCCTTCGGGCGGGGATTTTTGGGAGCGGCTGTGCCCGCGGCCTATTTTTGGCACACGGAGGCGCCTCAAAAAGTCTCGCGCCTTTCCGAGTCCCGCGGACGAAGTGGGCCAGCCCCACCGCCCAAGGCTATAGCCAGCCCGTTTTTGTGGCCTTTTTCCGCTGGACGAACTTGGCGCCCCGGCCTTCGGGCGGGTATTATTGGACTCGGCTGTGCCCGCATCCTATTTTTGGAACATGGAGGTGCCTTGCAAAGTCTCGCGCCATTCCGAGTCCGGCGGACGAAGTTGGCCAGCGCCACCCCCCAAGGCTATAGCCCACCCGTTTTTGTGGCCTTTTTCCGCTGGACGAACTTGGCGCCCTGGCCTTCGGGCGGGTATTTTTCGGCGCGGCTGTGCCCGCGGCCTATTTTTCGCACAAGGATGCACCTCGCAAAGTCTCGCGCCATTCCGAGTCCGGCGAACGAAGTTCTCCAGCCCCACCCCCAAGGCTATAGCCCACCCGTTTTTGTGGCCTTTTTCCGCTGGACGAACTTGGCGCCCCGGCCTTCGGGCGGGTATTTTTGGGCGCGGCTGTGCCAGCGGCCTATTTTTGGGACACAGAGGTGCCTCGAAAAGTCTCGCGCCATTCCGAGTCCGGCGGACGAAGTGGGCCAGCCCCACCCCCCAAGGTTATAGCCCACCCGTTTTTGTGGCCTTTTTCCGCTGGACGAACTTGGCGCCCCGGCCTTCGGGCGGTTATTTTTGGCCGCGGCTGTGTACGCGGCCTATTTTTGGCACACGGAGGTGCCTCGAAAAGTCTCGCGCCATTCCGAGTCCGGCGGACGAAGTGGGCCAGCCCCACCCCCCAAGGTTATAGCCCACCCGTTTTTGTGGGCTTTTTCCGCTGGACGAACTTGGCGCCCCGGCCTTCGGGCGGTTATTTTTGGCCGCGGCTGTGTACGCGGCCTATTTTTGGCACACGGAGGTGCCTCGCTAAGTCTCGCGCCATTTCGAGTCCGGCGGACAAAGTCGGCCAGCCCCACCCCCCAAGGCTATAGCCCACCCGTTTTTGTGGCCTGTTTCCGCTGGACGAACTTGGCGCCCCGGCCTTCGGGCTGATATTTTTGGGCGTGGCTGTGCCCGCGTCCTAGTTTTGGCACACGGAGGCGCCTCGCAAAGTCTCGTGCCATTCCGAGTCCGGCGGACGAAGTTGGCCAGCCCCACCCCTCAAGGCTATAGCCCACTGGACGAACTTGGCGCCCCGGCCTTCGTGCGGGTATTTTTCGGTACGGCTGTGCCCGCGGCCTATTTTTAGGACACGGAGGCGCCTCGAAAAGTCTCACGCCATTCCGAGTCCGGCGAACGAAGTTCTCCAGCCCCACCCCCAAGGCTATAGCCCACCCGTTTTTGTGGCCTTTTTCCGCTGGACGAACTTGGCGCCCCGGCCTTCGGGCGGGTATTTTTGGGCGCGGCTGTGCCCGCGGCCTATTTTTGGGACACAGAGGTGCCTCGAAAAGTCTCGCGCCATTCCGAGTCCGGCGGACGAAGTGGGCCAGCCCCACCCCCCAAGGTTATAGCCCACCCGTTTTTGTGGCCTTTTTCCGCTGGACGAACTTGGCGCCCCGGCCTTCGGGCGGTTATTTTTGGCCGCGGCTGTGTACGCGGCCTATTTTTGGCACACGGAGGTGCCTCGAAAAGTCTCGCGCCATTCCGAGTCCGGCGGACGAAGTGGGCCAGCCCCACCCCCCAAGGTTATAGCCCACCCGTTTTTGTGGGCTTTTTCCGCTGGACGAACTTGGCGCCCCGGCCTTCGGGCGGTTATTTTTGGCCGCGGCTGTGTACGCGGCCTATTTTTGGCACACGGAGGTGCCTCGCTAAGTCTCGCGCCATTTCGAGTCCGGCGGACAAAGTCGGCCAGCCCCACCCCCCAAGGCTATAGCCCACCCGTTTTTGTGGCCTGTTTCCGCTGGACGAACTTGGCGCCCCGGCCTTCGGGCTGATATTTTTGGGCGTGGCTGTGTCCCGCGTCCTAGTTTTGGCACACGGAGGCGCCTCGCAAAGTCTCGAGCCATTCCGAGTCCGGCGGACGAAGTTGTCCAGCCCCACCCCTCAGGCTATAACCCACCCGCTTTGCCCTTTTTCCGGGACGAACTTGGCGCCCGGCCTTCGTGCGGGTATTTTTCGACACGAGTTGCGCGGCTGTGCCCGCGGCCCGGCCTATTTTTAGGACACGGAGGCGCCTCGAAAAGTCTCACGCCATTCCGAGTCCGGCGAACGAATTTGTCCAGCCCCACCCCACAAGGCTATAGCCCACCCGTTTTTGTGGCCTTTTACCGCTGGACTAACTTGGCGCCCCGGCCTTCGGGCGGGTATTTTTGGGCGCGGCTGTGCCCGCGGTCTATTTTTGTGACACGGAGGTGCCTCAAAAAGTCTCGCGCCATTCCGAGTCCGGCGGACGAAGTTGGCCAGCCCCACCCCCAAGGCTATAGCCCACCTGTTTTTTTGGCCTTTTTCCGCTGGACGAACTTGGCGCCCCGGCCTTCGGGCGGTTATTTTTGGCCGCGGCTGTGTACGCGGCCTATTTTTGGCACACGGAGGTGCCTCGAAAAGTCTCGCGCCATTCCGAGTCCGGCGGACGAAGTGGGCCAGCCCCACCCCCCAAGGTTATAGCCCACCCGTTTTTGTGGGCTTTTTCCGCTGGACGAACTTGGCGCCCCGGCCTTCGGGCGGTTATTTTTGGCCGCGGCTGTGTACGCGGCCTATTTTTGGCACACGGAGGTGCCTCGCTAAGTCTCGCGCCATTTCGAGTCCGGCGGACAAAGTCGGCCAGCCCCACCCCCCAAGGCTATAGCCCACCCGTTTTTGTGGCCTTTTTCCGCTGGACGAACTTGGCGCCCCGGCCTTCGGGCTGATATTTTTGGGCGTGGCTGTGCCCGCGTCCTATTTTTGGCACACGGAGGCGCCTCGCAAAGTCTCGTGCCATTCCGAGTCCGGCGGACGAAGTTGGCCAGCCCCACCCCTCAAGGCTATAGCCCACCCGCTTTGACCTTTTTGGCGAACTTGGCGCCCGGCCTTCGTAAGGGTATTTTTTGGTGCGGCTGTGCCCGCGGCCTATTTTTAGGACACGGAGGCGCCTCGAAAAGTCTCACGCCATTCCGAGTCCGGCGAACGAAGTTCTCCAGCCCCACCCCCAAGGCTATAGCCCACCCGTTTTTGTGGCCTTTTTCCGCTGGACGAACTTGGCGCCCCGGCCTTCGGGCGGGTATTTTTGGGCGCGGCTGTGCCCGCGGCCTATTTTTGGGACACGGAGGCGCCTCGCAAAGTCTCGTGCCATTCCGAGTCCGGCGGATGAAGTTGGCCAGCCCCACCCCTCAAGGCTATAGCCCACCCGTTTTTGTGGCCTTTTACCGCTGGACGAACTTGGCGCCCCGGCTTTCGGGCGGGTATTTTTGGGCGCGGCTGTGCCCGCGGCCTATTTTGGGCAAACGGAGGTGCCTCGCAATGTCTCGCGCCATTCCGAGTCCGGCGTACGAAGTTGCCAGCCCCACCCCCCAAGGCTATAGCCCACCCGTTTTTGTGTCCTTTTACCGCTGGACGAACTTGGCGCCCCGGCCTTCGGGCGGGTATTTTTGGGCGCGGCTGTGCCCGCGGACTATTTTTGGCACACGGAGGCGCCTCGCAAAGTCTCGCGCCATTCCGAGTGCGGCGGACGAAGTCGGCCAGCCCCACCCCCCAAGGCTATAGCCCACCCGTTTTTGTGGCCTTTTTCCGCTGAACGAACTTGGCGCCCCGGCCTTCGGGCGGGTATTTTTGGGCGCGGCTGTGCCCACGGCCTATTTTTGGCACACGGAGGCACCTCACAAAATCTCGCGCCATTCCGAGTCCGGCGGACGAACTTGGCCAGCCCCACCCCCCAAGGCTATAACCCACCCGTTTTGTGGCCTTTTTCCGCAGGACGAAGTTGGCGCCCCGTCCTTCGGGCGGGTAGTTTTGGACGCGGCTGTGCCCGCGGCCTATTTTTGGGACACGGAGGCGACTCGTAAAGTCTCGCGCTATTCCGAGTCCGGCGGACGAAGTTGGCCAGTTCCACCCCCGAAGGCTATAGCCCACCCGTTTTTGTGGCCTTTTTTCACTGGACGAAGTTGGCGCCCCGGCCTTCGGGCGGGTATTTTTGGGCGCGGCTGTGCCCGCGGCCTATTTTTAGGACACGGAGGCGCCTCGTAAAGTCTCGCGCCATTTAGAGTCCGGCGGACGAAGTTGGCCAGCCCCACCCCCGAAGGCTATAGCCCACCCGTTTTTGTGGCCTTTTTCCGGTGGAAGAACTTGGCGCCCCGGCCTTCGCGCAGGTATTTTTGGGCGTGGCTGTGCCCGCGGACTATTTTTGGCACACAGAGGTGCCTCGCAAAGTCTCGCGCCATTCCGAGTCCGGCGGACGAAGTTGGCCAGCCCCACCCCCCAAGGCTATAGCCCACCCGTTTTTGTGGCCTGTTTCCGCTGGACGAACTTGGCGCCCCGGCCTTCGGGTGGGTATTTTTGGGCGCGGGTGTGCCCGCGGACTATTTTTGGTACATGGAGGTGCCTCGCAATGTCTCGCGCCATTCCAAGTCCGGCGGACGAAGTTGGGCAGCCCCACCCCACAAGGCTATAGCCCACCCGTTTTTGTGGCCTTTTTCCGCTGGACGAACATGGCGCCCTGGCCTTTGGGCGGGTATTTTTGGGCGCGGCTGTTCCCGCGGCCTATTTTTGGCACACGGAGGCGCCTCGCAAAGTCTCGCGCCATTCCGAGTGCGGCGGACGAAGTCGGCCAGCCCCACCCCCCAAGGCTATAGCCCACCCGTTTTTGTGGCCTTTTTCCGCTGAACGAACTTGGCGCCCCGGCCTTCAGGCGGGTATTTTTGGGCGCGGCTGTGCCCGCGGCCTATTTTTGGCACACGGAGGCACCTCACAAAATCTCGCGCCATTCCGAGTCCGGCGGACGAACTTGGCCAGCCCCACCCCCCAGGGCTATAACCCACCCGTTTTTGTGACCTTTTTCCGCTGGACGAACTTGGCGCCCCGGCCTTCGGGCGGGTATTTTTCGGTGCGGCTGTGCCCGCGGCCTATTTTTAGGACACGGAGGCGCCTCGAAAAGTCTCACGCCATTCCGAGTCCGGCGAACGAAGTTCTCCTGCCCCACCCCCAAGGCTATAGCCCACCCGTTTTTGTGGCCTTTTTCCGCTGGACGAACTTGGCGCCCCGGCCTTCGGGCGGGTATTTTTGGGCGCGGCTGTGCCCGCGGCCTATTTTTGGGACATGGAGGTGCCTCGAAAAGTCTCGCGCCATTCCGAGTCTGGCGAACGAAGTTCGCCAGCCCCACCCCCCAAGGCTATGGCCCACCCGTTTTTGTGGCCTTTTTCCGCTGGACGAACTTGGCGCCCCGGCCTTCGGGCGGGTATTTTTGGGAGCGGTTGTGCCCGCGGCCTATTTTTGGCAGACGGAGGTGCCTCGCAAAGTCTCGCGCCATTCCGAGTCCGGCGGACGAAGTTGGCCAGTCCCACCCCCCAAGGCTATAGACCACCTGTTTTTGTGGCCTTTTACCGCTGGACGAACTTGGCGCCCCGGCCTTCGGGCTGATATTTTTGGGCGTGGCTGTGCCCGCGTCCTATTTTTGGCACACGGAGGCGCCTCGCAAAGTCTCGTGCCATTCCGAGTCCGGCGGACGAAGTTGGCCAGCCCCACCCCTCAAGGCTATAGCCCACCCGTTTTTGTGGCCTTTTACCGCTGGACGAACTTGGCGCCCCGGCCTTCGTGCGGGTATTTTTCGGTGCGGCTGTGCCCGCGGCCTATTTTTAGGACACGGAGGCGCCTCGAAAAGTCTCACGCCATTCCGAGTCCGGCGAACGAAGTTCTCCAGCCCCACCCCCAAGGCTATAGCCCACCCGTTTTTGTGGCCTTTTTCCGCTGGACGAACTTGGCGCCCCGGCCTTCGGGCGGGTATTTTTGGGCGCGGCTGTGCCCGCGGCCTATTTTTGGGACACGGAGGCGCCTCGCAAAGTCTCGTGCCATTCCGAGTCCGGCGGATGAAGTTGGCCAGCCCCACCCCTCAAGGCTATAGCCCACCCGTTTTTGTGGCCTTTTACCGCTGGACGAACTTGGCGCCCCGGCTTTCGGGCGGGTATTTTTGGGCGCGGCTGTGCCCGCGGCCTATTTTGGGCAAACGGAGGTGCCTCGCAATGTCTCGCGCCATTCCGAGTCCGGCGTACGAAGTTGCCAGCCCCACCCCCCAAGGCTATAGCCCACCCGTTTTTGTGTCCTTTTACCGCTGGACGAACTTGACGCCCCGGCCTTCGGGCGGCTATTTTTGGGTGCGGCTGTGCCCGCGGCCTAGTTTTGGCACACGGAGGCGCCTCGCAAGGTCTCACGCCATTCCGAGTCCGGCGGACGAACTTGGCCAGCCCCACCCCCCAGGGCTATAACCCACCCGTTTTTGTGACCTTTTTCCGCTGGACGAACTTGGCGCCCCGGCCTTCGGGTGGGTATTTTTGGGCGCGGCTGTGCCCGCGGCCTATATTTGGCACACGGAGGTGCTTCGTAAAGTCTCGCGCCATTCCGAGTCCGGCGGACGAAGTGGGCCGGCCCCACCCCCCAAGGCTATAGCCCTCCCGTTTTTGTGGCCTTTTACCGCTGGACGAACTTGGCGCCCCGGCCTTCGGGCGGGTATTTTTGGGAGCGGCTGTGCCCGCGGCCTATTTTTGGCACATGGAGGCGCCTCGGAAAGGCTCGTAACATTCCGAGTCCGGCGGACGAAGTGGGCCTGGCCCACCCCCCAAGGCTATAGCCCACCCGTTTTTGTGTCCTTTTACCGCTGGACGAACTTGGCGGCCCGGCCTTCGGGCGGGTATTTTTGGGCGCGGCTGTGCCCGCGGCCTATTTTTGGCACACGGAGGCGCCTCGGAAAGGCTCGTAACATTCCGAGTCCGGCGGACGAAGTTGGCCCGGCCCACCCCCCAAGGCTATAGCCCACCCGTTTTTGTGTCCTTTTACCGCTGGACGAACTTGGCGGCCCGGCCTTCGGGCGGGTATTTTTGGGCGCGGCTGTGCCCGCGGCCTATTTTTGGCACACGGAGGCGCCTCGTAAGGTCTCACCCCATTCCGAGTCCGGCGGACGAAGTTGGCCAGGCCCACCCCCCAAGGCTATAGGCCACCCGTTTTTGTGGCCTTTTACCACTGGACGAACTTGGCGTCCCGGACTTCGGGCGGGTATTTTAGGGCGCGGCGGATCCCGCATCCTATATTTGGCACACAGAGGTGCCTCGCAAAGTCTCGCGCCATTCCGAGTCCGGCGGACGAAGTTGGCCAGCCCCACACCCCAAGGCTATAGCCCACCCGTTTTTGTGGCCTTTTACCGCTGGACGAACTTGGCGCCCCGGCCTTCGGGTGGGTATTTTTGGGAGCGGCTGTGCCCGCGGCCTATTTTTGGCACATGGAGGCGCCTCGGAAAGGCTCGTAACATTCCGAGTCCGGCGGACGAAGTTGGCCCGGCCCACCCCCCAAGGCTATAGCCCACCCGTTTTTGTGTCCTTTTACCGCTGGACGAACTTGGCGGCCCGGCCTTCGGGCGGGTATTTTTGGGCGCGGCTGTGCCCGCGGCCTATTTTTGGCACACGGAGGCGCCTCGTAAGGTCTCACCCCATTCCGAGTCCGGCGGACGAAGTTGGCCAGCCCCACCCCCCAAGGCTATAGCCCACCCGTTTTTGTGGCCTTTTACCACTGGACGAACTTGGCGCCCCGGCCTTCGGGCATGTATTTTAGGGTGCGGCTGTGCCCGCATCCTATTTTTGGCACACGGAGGTGCCTCGTAAAGTCTCGGGCCATTCCGAGTCCGGCGGACGAAGTTGGCCAGCCCCACCCCCCAAGGCTATAGTCCACCCGTTTTTGTGGCCATTTACCGCTGGACGAACTTGGCGCCCCGGCCTTCGGGCGGGTATTTTTGGGCGCGGCTGTGCCCGCGGCCTATTTTTGGCACACGGAGGCGCCTTGCAAGGTCTCACGCCATTCCGAGTCCGGCGGACGAAGCTGGCCACCCCCACCCCCCAAGGCTATAGCCCACCGGTTTTTGTGGCCTTTTTCCGCTGGACGAACATGGCGCCCCAGTCTTCGGGTGGGTATTTTTCGGCGCGGCTCTGCCCGCGGCCTATCTTTGGCACACGGAGGTGCCTCGCAAAGTCTCGCGCCACTCCGAGACCGGCGGACAAAGTTGGCCAGCCCCACCCCCCAAGGCTTTAGCCCACCCGTTTTTGTGGCCTTTTACCGCTGGACGAACTTGGCGCCCCGGCCTTCGGGCTGATATTTTTGGGCGCGGCTGTGCCCGTGTCCTATTTTTGGCACACGGAGGCGCCTCGCAAAGTCTCGTGCCATTCCGAGTCCGGCGGACGAAGTTGGCCAGCCCCACCCCTCAAGGCTATAGCCCACCCGTTTTTGTGGCCTTTTACCGCTGGACGAACTTGGCGCCCCGGCCTTCGGGCGGGTATTTTTGGGCGCGGCTGTGCCCGCGGCCAACTTTTTGGCTCATGGAGGCGCCTAGCAAAGTCTCGCGCCATTCCGAGTCCGGCGGACGAAGTGGGCCAGCCCCACCCCCCAAGGCTATAGCCCACCCGTTTTTGTGGCCTTTTTCCGCTGGACGAACTTGGCGCCCCGGCCTTCGGGCGGGTATTTTTGGGCGCGGCTGTGCCCGCGGCCTATTTTTGGCACACGGAGGAGCCTTGCAAGGTCTCACGCCATTCCGAGTCCGGCGGACGAAGCTGGCCACCCCCACCCCCCAAGGCTATAGCCCACCGGTTTTTGTGGCCTTTTTCCGCTGGACGAACATGGCGCCCCAGTCTTCGGGTGGGTATTTTTCGGCGCGGCTCTGCCCGCGGCCTATCTTTGGCACACGGAGGTGCCTCGCAAATTCTCTCGCCATTCCGAGTCTGGCGGTCGAAGTCGGCCAGCCCCACCCCCCAAGGCCATAGCCCACCCGTTTTTGTGGCCTTTTTCTGCTGGACGAACTTGGCGCCCCGGCGATCGGTCGGGTATTTTTGGGCGCGCCTGTGTGTACGGCCTATTTTTGGCACACGGAGGCACCTCGCAAAGTCTCGCGCCATTCCGAGTCCGGTGGACCAAGTTGGCCAGCCCTACCACCCAAGGCTATAGCCCACCCGTTTTTGTGGCCTTTTTCCGCTGGACGAACTTGGCGCCCCGGCCTTCGGGCGGGTATTTTTGGGCGCGGCTGTGCCCGCGGCCAACTTTTTGGCTCATGGAGGCGCCTAGCAAAGTCTCGCGCCACTCCGAGTCCGGCGGACGAAGTGGGCCAGCCCCACCCCCCAAGGCTATAGCCCTCCCGTTTTTGTGGCCTTTTTCTGCTGGACGAACTTGGCGCCCCGGCCTTCGGGCGGGTATTTTTGGGCGCGGCTGTGCCCGCGACCAAATTTTTGGCTCATGGAGGCGCCTCGCAAAGTCTTGCGCCATTCCGAGTCCGGCGGACGAAGTGGGCCAGCCCCACCCCCCAAAGCTATAGCCCTCCCGTTTTTGTGGCCTTTTTCCGCTGGACGAACTTGGCGCCCCGGCCTTCGGGCGGGTATTTTTGGGCTCGGCTGTACCCGCGGCCTATTTTTGGCACACGGAGGTGCCTCGCAAAGTCTTGCGCAATTCCGAGTCCGACGGACGAAGTTGGCCCTCCCCACCCCCCAAGGCTATAGCCCACCCGATTTTGTGGCCTTGTTCCGCTGGACGAACTTGGCGCCCCGGCCTTCGGGCGGGTATTTTTGGGCGCGGCTGTGTTCGCTGCCTATTTTTGGCACACGGAGGAGCCTCGCAAAGTCTCGCGCCATTCCGAGTCCGGCGGACGAAGTTCGCCAGCCCCACCCCCCAAGGCTATAGCCCACCCGTTTTTCTCCCATTTTTCCGCTGGACGAACTTGGCGCCCCGGCCTTCGGGCGGGTATTTTTGGGCGCGGCTGTGTTCGCTGCCTATTTTTGGCACACGGAGGAGCCTTGTAAAGTCTCGCGCCATTCCGAGTCCGGCGGACGAAGTTGGCCAGCCCCACCCCCCAAGGCTATAGCCCACCCGTTTTTGTGGCCTTTTACCGCTGGACGAACATGGCGCCCCGGCCTTCGGGCGGGTATTTTTGGGAGCGGCTGTGCCCGTGGCGTATTTTTGTCACACGGAGGAGCCTCGCAAAGTCTCGCGCCATTCCGAGTCCTGCGGACGAAGTTGGGCAGCCCCACCCCCCAAGGCTATTGCCCACCCGTTGTTGTGGCCTTTTTCCGCTGGACGAACTTGGCGCCCCGGCCTTCGGTCGGGTATTTTTAGGCGCGGCTGTGCCCGCGGCCTATTTTTGGCACACGGAGGCTCCTCGCAAAGTCTCGCGCCATTCCGAGTCCGGCGGACGAAGTTGGCCAGCCCCACCCCCCAAGGCTATAGCCCACCCGTTTTTGTGGCCTTTTTCCGCTGGACGAAATTGGCGCCCCGGCCTTCGGGCGGGTGTTTTTGGGCGCGGCTGTACCCGCGGCCTATTTTTGGCATGCGGAGGTGCCTCGCAAAGTCTCGCGCCATTCCGAGTCTGGCGGACGAAGTTGGCCAGCACCACCCCCCAAGGCTATAGCCCACCCGTTTTTATGGCCTTTACAGCTGGACGAACTTGGCGCCCCGGCCTTCGGGCGGGTATTTTAGGGTGCGGTTGTGCCCGCGGCCTATTTGTGGCACACGGAGGTGCCTCGAAAAGTCTCGCACCATTTTGAGTCCGGCGGACGAAGTTGGGCAGCCCCACCCCCCAAGGCTATAGCCCACCCGTTTTTGTGGACTTTTACTGCTGGACGAACTTGGCGCCCCGGCCTTCGGGCGGGTATTTTTGGGCGCGGCTGTGCCCGCGCCCTATTTTTGGCACACGGAGCCGCCTTGCAAAGTCTCGCGCCATTCCGAGTCCAGCGGACGAAGTTGGCCAGCCCCACCACCCAAGGCTATAGCCCACCCGTTTTTGTGGCCTTTTACCGCTGGACGAACTTGGCGCCCCGGCCTTCGGGCGGGTATTTTAGGGTACGGCAGTGCCCGCGGCCTATTTTTGGCACACGGAGGTGCCTCGCAAAGTCTCGCGCCATTCCGAGTCCTGCGGACGAAGTTGGCCAGCCCCACCGCCCAAGGCTATAGCCCACCCGTTGTTGTGGCCTTTTTCCGCTGGACGAACTTGGCGCCCCGGCCTTCGGGCGGGTATTTTTGGGCGCGGCTGTGCCCACGGCTTATTTTTGGCACACGGAGGCGCCTCGCAAAGTCTCGCGCCATTCCGAGTCCGGCGGACGAAGTTGGCCAGCCCCACCCCCCAAGGCTATAGCCCACCCGTTTTTCTGCCATTTTTCCGCTGGACGAACTTGGCGCCCCGGCCTTCGGTCGGGTATTTTTGGACGCGGCTGTGTTCGCTGCCTATTTTTGGCACACGGAGGAGCCTCGCAAAGTCTCGCGCCATTCCGAGTCCGGCGGACGAAGTTGGCCAGCCCCACCCCCCAAGGCTATAGCCCACCCGTTTTTCTGCCATTTTTCCGCTGGACGAACTTGGCGCCCCGGCCTTCGGTCGGGTATTTTTGGGCGCGGCTGTGTTCGCTGCCTATTTTTGGCACACGGAGGAGCCTCGCAAAGTCTCGCGCCATTCCGAGTCCGGCGGACGAAGTTGGCCAGCCCCACCCCCCAAGGCTATAGCCCACCCGTTTTTCTGCCATTTTTCCGCTGGACGAACTTGGCGCCCCGGCCTTCGGGCGGGTAGTTTTGGGCGCGGCTGTGTTCACTGCCTATTTTTGGCACACGGACGAGCCTCGCAAAGTCTCGCGCCATTCCGAGTCCGGCGGACGAAGTTGGCCAGCCCCACCCCCCAAGGCTATAGCCCACCCGTTTTTGTGGCCTTTTTCCGCTGGACGAACTTGGCGCCCCGGCCTTCGGTCGGGTATTTTTAGGCGCGGCTGTGCCCGCGGCATATTTTTGGCACACGGAGGCTCCTCGCAAAGTCTCGCGCCATTCCGAGTCCGGCGGACGAAGTTGGCCAGCCCCACCCCCCAAGGCTATAGCCCACCCGTTTTTGTGGCCTTTTTCCGCTGGACGAAATTGGCGCCCCGGCCTTCGGGCGGGTGTTTTTGGGCGCGGCTGTACCCGCGGCCTATTTTTGGCATGCGGAGGTGCCTCGCAAAGTCTCGCGCCATTCCGAGTCTGGCGGACGAAGTGGGCCAGCACCACCCCCCAAGGCTATAGCCCACCTGTTTTTATGGCCTTTTACAGCTGGACGAACTTGGCGCCCCGGCCTTCGGGCGGGTATTTTAGGGTGCGGTTGTGCCCGCGGCCTATTTGTGGCACACGGAGGTGCCTCGAAAAGTCTCGCACCATTTTGAGTCCGGCGGACGAAGTTGGACAGCCCCACCCCCCAAGGCTATAGCCCACCCGTTTTTGTGGACTTTTACCGCTGGACGAACTTGGCGCCCCGGCCTTCGGGCGGGTATTTTTGGGCGCGGCTGTGCCCGCGCCCTATTTTTGGCACACGGAGTCGCCTTGCAAAGTCTCGCGCCATTCCGAGTCCGGCGGACGAAGTCGGCCGGCCCCACCCCCCAAGGCTATAGCCCACCCGTTTTTGTGGCCTTTTACTGCTGGACGAACTTGGCGCCCCGGCCTTCGGGCGGGTATTTTAGGGTACGGCAGTGCCCGCGGCCTATTTTTGGCACACGGAGGAGCCTCGCAAAGTCTCGCGCCATTCCGAGTCCTGCGGACGAAGTTGGCCAGCCCCACCGCCCAAGGCTATAGCCCACCCGTTGTTGTGGCCTTTTTCCGCTGGACGAACTTGGCGCCCCGGCCTTCGGGCGGGTATTTTTGGGCGCGGCTGTGCCCACGGCTTATTTTTGGCACACGGAGGTGCCTCGCAAAGTCTCGCGCCATTCCGAGTCCGGCGGACGAAGTGGGCCAGCCCCACCCCCCAAGGCTTTAGCCCACCCGTTTTTGAGGCCTTTTTCCGCTGGACGAACTTGGCGCCCTGACCTTCGGGCGGGTTTTTTTGGGCGAGGCTGTACCCGCGGCTTATTTTTACCACACGGAGGCGCCTCGAAAAGTCTCGCCCCATTCCGAGTCCGGCGGACGAAGTTGGGCAGCCCCACCCCCCAAGGCTATGGCCCACCCGTTTTTGTGGCCTTTTACCGCTGGACGAACTTGGTGCCCCGGCCTTCGGGCGGGTATTTTTGGGCGCGGCTGTGCCAGCGGCCTATTTTTAGCACACGGAGGTGCCTCACAAAGTCTCGCGCCATTCCGAGTTCGGCGGACGAAGTTGGCGAGCCCCACCCCCCAAGGCTATAGCCCACCCGTTTTGGTGGCCTTTTTCCGTTGGACGAACTTGGCGCCCCGGCTTTCGGGCGGTTATTTTTGGGCACGGCTGTTCCCGCGGCCTATTTTTGGTACACGGAGGTGCCTCGCAAAGGCTCGCGCCATTCCGAGTCCGGCGGACGAAGTTGGCCAGCCCCACGCCCCAAGGCTATAGCCCACCCGTTTTTGTGACCTTTTTCCGTTGGACGAATTTGGCACCCCGGCCTTCGGGCGGGTATTTTTGGGCGCGGCCTTGCCGGCGGCCTATTTTTGCCACACGGAGGTGCCTCGCAAAGTCTCTCGCCATTCCGAGTCCGGCGGACGAAGTTGGAAGCCCCGCCCAAGGGTATACCCACCCGTTTTTGTGCCCTTTTTCCGCTGGACGAACTTGGCGCCCCGGACTTCGGGCCGGTATTTTTGGGTGCGGCTTCATCCGCGGCCTATTTTTGGAACACGGAGGATCCTCGCAAAGTCTCACGCCATTCCGTGTCCGGCGGACGAAGTTGGGCAGCCCCACCCCCCAAGGCTATGGCCCACCCGTCTTCGTGGCCTCTCACCGCAGGACGAACTTGGTGGCCCGGCCTTCGGGCGGGTATTTTTGGGCGCGGCGGTCCCAGCGGCCTATTTTTTGCAAACGGAGGCGCCTGACAAAGTCTCTCAACATTCCGAGTCCGCGGACGGTTGGCGAACCCCACCCCGAAGGCTATAGCCCACCCGCTTTGGTGGCCTTTTTCCGTTGGACGAACTTGGCGCCCGGCCTTCGGGCGGTTATTTTTGGCACGGCTGTGCCCGCGGCCTATTTTTGGCACACGGAGGTGCCTCGCAAAGGCTCGCGCCATTCCGAGTCCGGCGGACGAAGTCGGCCAGCCCCACCCCCCCAGGCTATAGCCCACCCGTTTTTGTGGCCTTTTTCCGTTGGACGAATTTGGCACCCCGGCCTTCGGGCGGGTATTTTTAAGCGCGCGCTGTGTCCGCGCCTATTTTGGCACACGGAGGTGCCTCGCAAAGTCTCACGCCATTCCGAGTCCGCGGACGATTTGTTGGCCAGCCCCAGCCCCCACGACTATAGCCCACCCGTTTTTGTGGCCTTTTTCCGCTGGACGAACTATGGCGCCCCGGCTTTCGGGTGGTTATTTTTGGTTACGGCTGTGCCTGCGGCCTATTTTTGGCACACGGAGGCCCCTCGCAAAGTCTCGCGCCATTCCGAGTCCGGCGGACGAAGTTGGCCAGCCCCACCGCCCATGGCTATAGCCCACCCGTTTTTGTGGCCTTTTTCCGCTGGACGAACTTGGCGCCACGGCCTTCAGGCGGTTATTTTTCGGCGCGGCTGTGCCCGCGGCCTATTTTTGGCACACGGAGCCCCCTCGCAAAGTCTCGTGTCATTCCGAGTCCGGCGGACGAAGTGGGCCAGCCCCAGCCCCCAAGGCTATAGCCCACCCGTTTTTGTGGCCTTTTTCCGCTGGACGAACTTGGTGCCCCGGCTTTCGGGCGGTTATTTTTTGGCGCGGCTGTGCCCGCGGCCTATTCTTGGCACACGAAGGCCCCTCGCAATGTCTCGCGCCATTCCGAGTCCGGCGGACGTAGTTGGCCAGCCCCACCTCCCAAGGCTATAGACCACCCGTTTTTGTGGCATTTTTCCGCTTGATGAATTTGGCGCTCCGGCCTTCGGGCGGTTATTTTTGGGCGCGGCTGTGCCCGTGGCCTATTTTTCGCACACGGAGGCCCCTCGAAAAGTCTCGTGGCATTCTGAGTCCGGCGGACGAAGTTGACCAGCCCCACCCCCCAAGGCTATAGCCCACCCATTTTTGTGGCCTTTTTCCGCTGGACGAACTTGGCGCCCCGGCCTTTGTGCTGTTATTTTTGGGCGAGGCTGTGCCCGCGGCCTATTTTTGGCACATGGAGGCCCGTCGCAAAGTCTCGCGCCATTCCGAGTCCGGCGGACGAAGTTGGCCAGCCCCACCTCCCAAGGCTATAGCCCACCCGTTTTTGTGGGCTTTTTCCGCTGGACGAACTTTGCGCCCCGGCCTTCGGGCAGTTATTTTTGGGTGCGGCTGTGCCCACGGCCTATTTTTGACACACGGAGGCCCCTCGCAATGTCTCGCGCCATTCCGAGTCCTGTGGACGAAGTTGGCCAGCCCCAGCCCCCAAGGCTATAGCCCACCCGTTTTTGTGGCCTTTTTCCGCTGGACGAACTTGGTGCCCCGGACTTCGGGCTGTTATTTTTGGGCGCGGCTGTGCCCGCGGCCTATTTTTGGCACACGGAGGCCCCGCGCAAAGTCTCGCGCCACTCCGAGTCCGGCGGACGAATTTGGCCAGCCCCACCCCCCAAGGCTATAGCCCACCCGTTTTTGTGGCCTTTTTCCGCTGGACGAACTTGGCGCCCCGGCCTTCGGGCGATTATTTTTGGGTGCAGCTGTGCCCCCGGCCTATTTTTTGCCACGGAGGCCCCTCGCAAAGTCGGGCGCCATTCCGAGTCCGGCGGACGAAGTTGGCCAGCCCCACCCCCCAAGGCTATAGCCCACCCGTTTTTGTGGCCTTTTTCCGCTGGACGAACTTGGCGCCCTGGCCTTCGGGTGGTTATTTTTGGGCGCGGCTGTGCCCGCGGCTTATTTTTGGCACCCCGAGGCCCCTCTCAAAGTCTCGCCCCATTCCGAGTCCGGCGGACGAACTTCGCCCGCGCCCCCCACCAAGGCAATAGCCCACCCGTTTTTTTGGCATTTTTCCGCTGGCGGGTTTTGGCACCACGGCCTTCGGGTGCTTATTTTTGCCCGCGGCTTTGCCGGCGGCTTATTTTTGGTACCCCGAGGCCCCTAGCAAAGTCTCGCCCCATTCCGAGTGCGGCGGACGAACTTCGCCCGCGCCCCCCACCAAGGCTATAGCCCACCTGTTTTTTGGGCATTTTTCCACCGGGGGGTTTTGGCACCACGACATTCGGGCGCTTATTTTTGGGCGCGACCTTGCCCGCGGCTTATTTTTGGCACCCTGAGGCCCCTCGCAAAGTCTCGCCCCATTCCGAGTCCGGCGGACGAACTTCGCCCTCGCCCCCCACCAAGGCTATAGCCCACCCGTTTTTTGGCCATTTTTCCGCTGGGGGGTTTTGGCACCACGACCTTCGGGCGCTTATTTTTGGGCGCGGCTTTGCCCGCGGCTTATTTGTGGCACCCCGACGCCCCTCGCAAAGTCTCGCCCCATTCCGAGTCCGGCGGACGAACTTCGCCCGCGCCCCCCACCAAGGCTATAGCCCACCCGTTTTTTGGGCATTTTTCCGCTGGGGGGTTTTGGCACCACGACCTTCGGGCACTTATTTTTGTGCGCGGCTTTACCCACGGCTTATTTTTGGCACCCCGAGGCCCCTCGCAAAGTCTCGCCCCATTTCGAGTCCGGCGGACGAACTTCGCCCGCGCCCCCCTCCAAGGCTATAGCCCACCCGTTTTTTGGGCATTTTTCCGCTGGGTGGTTTTGGCACTACGACCTTCGGGCACTTATTTTTGGTCACGGCTTTGACCGCAGCTTAGTTTTGGCACCCCGAGGCCCCTCGCAAAGTCTCACCCCATTCCGAGTCCGGCGGACGAACTTCGCCCGCGCCCCCCACCAAGGCTATAGCCCACCCGTTTTTTGGGCATTTTTCCACCGGGGGGTTTTGGCACCACGACATTCGGGCGCTTATTTTTTGGCGCGGCCTTGCCCGCGGCTTATTTTTGGCACCCTGAGGCCCCTCGCAAAGTCTCGCCCCATTCCGAGTCCGGCGGACGAACTTCGCCCTCGCCCCCCACCAAGGCTATAGCCCACCCGTTTTTTGGCCATTTTTCCGCTGGGGGGTTTTGGCACCACGACCTTCGGGCGCTTATTTTTGGGCGCGGCTTTGCCCGCGGCTTATTTGTGGCACCCCGACGCCCCTCGCAAAGTCTCGCCCCATTCCGAGTCCGGCGGACGAACTTCGCCCGCGCCCCCCACCAAGGCTATAGCCCACCCGTTTTTTGGGCATTTTTCCGCTGGGGGGTTTTGGCACCACGACCTTCGGGCGCTTATTTTTGGCACCCCGAGGCCCCTCGCAAAGTCTCGACCCACTCCGAGTCCGGCGGACGAACTTCGCCCGCGCCCCCCACTAAGGCTATAGCCCACCCGTTTTTTGGGCATTTTTCCGCTGGCGGGTTTTGGCACCACGACCTTCGGGCGCGGCTTTGTCCGCGGTTTATTTTTCGCACCCTGAGACCCCTCGCAGAGTCTCGTCCCATTCCGAGTCCGGCGGACGAACTTCGCCCGCGCCCCCCACCAAGGCTATAGCCCACCAGTTGTTTGGGCATTTTTCCACTGGGGGGTTTTGGCACAATGACCTTCGGGTGCGGCTTTACCTGTGGTTTATTTTTGGCCCCCCGAGGCCCCTGGCAAAGTCTCGCCCCATTCCGAGTCCGGCGGACGAACTTCGCCCGCGCCCCCCACCAAGGCTATAGCCCACCCGTTTTTTGGGCATTTTTCCGCTGGGGGGTTTTGGCACCACGACCTTCAGGTGCTTATTTTTGGCACCCCGAGGCCCCTCGCAAAGTCTCGCCCCACTCTGAGTCCGGCGGACGAACTTCGCCCGTGCCCCCCACCAAGGCTATAGCCCACCCGTTTTTTGGGCATTTTTCCGCTGGGGGGTTTTGGCACCACGACCTTCGGGCGCTTATTTTTGGGCGCGGCTTTGCCCGCGGCTTATTTGTGGCACCCCGACGCCCCTCGCAAAGTCTCACCCCATTCCGAGTCCGGCGGACGAACTTCGCCCGCGCCCCCCACCAAGGCTATAGCCCACCCGTTTTTTGGGCATTTTTCCGCTGGGGGGTTTTGGCACCACGACCTTCGGGCGCTTATTTTTTGGCGCGGATTTACCCGCGGCTTATTTTTGGCACCCCGAGGCCCCTCGCAAAGTCTCGCTCCATTCCGAGTCCGGCGGACGAACTTCGCCCGCGCCCCCCTCCAAGGCTATAGCCCACCCGTTTTTTGGGCATTTTTCCGCTGGGTGGTTTTGGCACTACGACCTTCGGGCGCTTATTTTTGGTCGCGGCTTTGACCGCAGCTTATTTTTGGCACCCCGAGGCCCCTCGCAAAGTCTCACCCCATTCCGAGTCCGGCGGACGAACTTCGCCCGCGTCCCCCACCAAGGCTATAGCCCACCCGTTTTTTGGCCATTTTTCCGCTGGGGGGTTTTGGCACCGCGATCTTCGGGCGCTTATTTTTGGGCGCTTCTTTGCCCACGGCATATTTTTCGTACCCCGAGGCCCCTCGCAAAGTGTCACCCCATTCCGAGTCCGGCGGAGAACTTCCCCCGCGCTCCCCACCAAGGCTATAGCCCACCCGTTTTTTGGCCATTTTTCCGCTTGGGGGTTTTGGCACCACGACCTTTGGGTGCTTATTTTTGGGCGCGACTTTGCCCGCGCCTTATTTTTGGCACCCCGAGGCCCCTCGTAAAGTCTCGCCCCATTCCGAGTCCGGCGGACGAACTTCGCCCGCGTCCCCCACCAAGGCTATAGCCCACCCGTTTTTTGGCCATTTTTCCGCTGGGGGGTTTTGGCACCACGATCTTCGGGCGCTTATTTTTGGGCGCTTCTTTGCCCGCGGCATATTTTTCGCACCCCGAGGCCCCTCACAAAGTGTCACCCCATTCCGAGTCCGGCGGAGAACTTCCCCCGCGCCCCCCACCAAGGCTATAGCCCACCCGTTTTTTGGCCATTTTTCCGCTGGGGGGTTTTGGCACCACGACCTTCGGGCCCTTATTTTTGGGCGCGGCTTTTCCAGCGGCTTAATTTTGGCACCTCGAGGCCCTTCGCAAAGACTCGCCCCATTCCGAGTCCGGCGGACGAACTTCGCCCGCGTCCCCCACCAAGGCTATAGCCCACCCGTTTTTTGGCCATTTTTCCGCTGGGGGGTTTTGGCACCACGATCTTCGGGCGCTTATTTTTGGGCGTTTCTTTGCCCGCGGCATATTTTTCACACCCCGAGGCCCCTCACAAAGTGTCACCCCATTCCGAGTCCGGCGGAGAACTTCCCCCGCGCCCCCCACCAAGGCTATAGCCCACCCGTTTTTTGGCCATTTTTCCGCAGGGGGGTTTTGGCACCACGACCTTCAGGCGCTTATTTTTGGGTGCGGCTTTGTCCGTGGCCTATTTTTAGCACCCCGAGGCCCCTCGCAAAGTCTCGCCCCATTCCGAGTCCGGCGGACGAACTTCGCCCGCGTCCCCCACCAAGGCTATAGCCCACCCGTTTTTTGGCCATTTTTCCGCTGGGGGGTTTTGGCACCACGATCTTCGGGCGCTTATTTTTGGGTGTTTCTTTGCCCGCGGCATATTTTTCGCACCCCGAGGCCCCTCACAAAGTGTCACCCCATTCCGAGTCCGGCGGAGAACTTCCCCCGCGCCCCCCACCAAGGCTATAGCCCACCCGTTTTTTGGCAATTTTTCCGCTTGGGGGTTTTGGCACCACGACCTTTGGGTGCTTATTTTTGGGCGCGGCTTTGCCCGCGCCTTATTTTTGGCACCCCGAGGCCCCTCGCAAAGTCTCGCCCCATTCCGAGTCCGGCGGACGAACTTCGCCCGCGCCCCCCATCAAGGCTATAGCCCACCCGTTTTTTGGCGATTTTTCCGCTTGGGGGTTTTGGCACCACGATCTTCGGGCGCTTATTTTTGGGTGCGGCTTTGCCCGTGGCTTATTTTCGGCACCCCGAGGCCCCTCGCAAAGTCTCACCCCATTCCGAGTCCGGCGGACGAACTCGCCAGCGCCTCTCCAAGGCTATAGCCCACCCGTTTTTTGGGCATTTTTCCGCTGGGGGGTTTTGGCACCACGACCTTCGGGCAATTCTTTTTGCTCGCGGCTTTGCCCGCGGCTTATTTTTGGTACCCCGAGGCCAATCGTAAAGTCTCGCCCCATTCCGAGTCCGGCGGAGGAACTTCGCCCGCGCCCCCGACCAAGGCTATAGCCCACCCGTTTTTTGGCCATTTTTCCGCTGGGGGGTTTTGGCACCACGATCTTCGGGTACTTATTTCTGGGTGCAGTTTTGTCCGCGGCCTAATTTTGGCACCCCGAGGCCCCTCGCAAAGTGTCGTACCATTCCGAGTCCGGGGAACGAACTTCCCGGGCGCCCCACACCAAGGCTATAGCCCACCCGTTTTTTGGCCATTTTTCCGCTGGGGGGTTTTGGCACCACGATATTCGGAGGCTTATTTTTGGGCGCGGCATTGCCCGCGGCTTATTTTTAGCACCCCGAGGCCCCTCGCAAAGTCTCGCCCTATTCCGAGTCCGGCGGACGAACTTCGCACGCGCCCCCCACCAAGGCTATAGCCCACCCGTGTTTTGGCCATTTTTCCACTGGGGGGTTTTGGTACCACGATCTTCGGGCGCTTATTTTTGGGCGTGGCTTTGTTCGCGCCTTATTTTTGGCACCACGAGGCCCCTCGCAAAGTCTCGCCCCATTCCGAGTCCGGCGGACGAACTTCGCCCGCGTCCCCCACCAAGGCTATAGCCCACCCGTTTTTTGGCCATTTGTCCGCTGGGGGGTTTTGGCACCACGATCTTCGGGCGCTTATTTTTGGGCGCGGCTTTGCCCGTGGCTTATTTTCGGCACCCCGAGGCCCCTCGCAAAGTCTCACTCCATTCTGAGTCTGGCGGACGAACTTCGCCAGCGCCCCCCACCAAGGCTATAACCCACCCGTTTTTTGGCCATTTTTCCGCTGGGGGGATTTGGCACCACGATCTTCGGGCGCTTATTTTTGGGGGCAGCTTTCCCCGCGGCCTATTTTTCGCACCCCGAGGCCGCTCGCAAAGTATCGCCCCATTCCGAGTCCAGCGGAGAACTTTCCCGCGCCCCCCACCAAGGCTATAGCCCACCCGTTTTTTGGCCATTTTTCCGCTGGGGGGTTTTGGCACCACGACCTTCGGGCGTACATTTTTGTGCACGGCTTTGCCCGCAGCTTATTTTTGGCACCCCGAGGCCCCTCGCAAAGTCTCTCCCCATTCCGAGTCCGGCGGACGAACTTCGCCCGCGCCTCCCACCAAGGCTATAGCCCACCCGTTTTTTGGCCATTTTTCCACTGGGGGGTTTTGGCACCACGATCTTCGGGCGCTTATTTTTGGACGCGGCTTAGCCCGTGGCTTATATTCGGTACCCCGAGGCCCCTCGCAAAGTCTCGCCCCATTCCGAGTCCGGCGGACGAACTTCGTCCGCGCCCCCCACCAAGGCTATAGCCCACCCGTTTTTTGGCCATTTTTCCGCTGGGGGGATTTGGCAACACGATCTTCGGGCGCTTATTTTTGGGCGCTGCTTTGCCCACGGCATATTTTTTGTACCCCGAGTCCCTCGCAAAGTGTCGCCCCATTCCGAGTCCGGCGGAGAACTTCCCCCGCGCCCCCCACCAAGGCTATAGCCCACCCGTTTTTTGGCCATTTTTCCGCTGCGGGGTTTTGGTACCATGACCTTCGGGCGCTTATTTTTGGGCGCGGCTTTGCCGGCGGCTTATTTTTGGCTCCCCGAGGCCCCTCGTAAAGTCTCGTCCCATTCCGAGTCCGGCGGACGAACTTCGCCCGCGCCCCCCACCAAGGCTATACCCACCCGTTTTTTTTCGATTTTTCCGTTTGGGGGTTTTGGCACCACGACCTTTGGGTGCTTATTTTTGGTCGCGGCTTTGCCCGCGCCTTATTTTTGGCACCCCGAGACCCCTCGCAAAGTCTCGTCCCATTCCGAGTGCGGCGGACGAACTTCGCCCGCGTCCCCCACCAAGGTTATAGCCCACCCGTTTTTTGGCCATTTTTCCGCTGGGGGGTTTTGGCACCACGATCTTCGGGCGCTTATTTTTGGGCGCGGCTTTACCCGTGGCTTATTTTCAGCACCCCGAGGCCTCTCGCAAAGTCTCGCTCCATTCCGAGTCCGGCGGTCGAACTTCGCCCGCGCCCCCCACCAAGGCTATAGCCCACCCGTTTTTTGGCCATTTTTACGCTGGGGGGTTTTGGTATCACGATCTTCGGGCGCCTATTTTTGGGCGCGGCATTGCCCGCGGCTTAATTTTGGCACCCCGAGGCCCCACGCAAAGTCTCGCCCCATTTTGAGTCCGGCGGACGAACTTCGCCCGCGCCCCTCACCAAGGCTATAGCCCACCCGTTTTTTGGCCATTTTTCCGCTGGGGGGTTGTGGCGCCACGACCTTCGGGTGCTTATTTTTGGCACACGGAGGTGCCTCATAAAGTCTCGCGCCATTCCGAGTCCGGCGGACGACGTTGGCCAGCCCCACCCCCCAAGGCTATAGCCCACCCGTTTTTGTGGCCTTTTTTCGCTGGACGAACTTGGCGCCCCGGCCTTCGGGTGGGGATTCTTGGGCCCGGTTGTGCCCGCGGCCTATTTTTGGCACACGGGGGTGCCACGCAAAGTCTCGCTCCATTCCGAGTCCGGCGGACGAAGTTGGCCAGCCCCACCCCCCAAGGCTATAGCCCACCCGTTTTTGTGGCCCTTTTCCGCTGGACGAACTTGGCGCCCCGGCCTTCGGGCGGGTATTTTTGGGCCCGGTTGTGTCCGCGGCCTATTTTTGGCACACGGAGGTGCCTCGTAAAGTCTCGCGCCATTCCGAGTCCGGCGGACGACGTTGGCCAGCCCCACCCCCCAAGGCTATAGCCCACCCGTTTTTGTGGCCTTTTTCCGCTGGACGAACTTGGCGCCCCGGCCTTCGGGGGGGGATTGTTGGGCTGCCAGTGCCCGCGGCTATTTTTGGCACACGGGGGCGCCACGCAAAGTCTCGCGCCATTCCGAGTCCGGTGGACGAAGTTGGCCAGCCCCACCCCCCAAGGCTATAGCCCACCCGTTTTTGTGGCCTTTTTCCGCTGGACGAACTTGGCGCCCCGGCCTTCGGGCAGGTATTTTTGGGCGCGGCTGTATCCGCGGCCTATTTTTGGTACACGGAGGTGCCTTGCAAAGTCTCGCATTATTCCGAGTCCGGCGGACGAAGTTGGCCAGCCCCACCGCCCAAGGCTATAGCCCACCCGTTTTTGTGGCCTTTTTCCGCTGGACGAACTTGGCGCCCCGGCCTTCGGGCGGGTATTTTTTGGCGCGGGTGTGTCCGCGGCCTATTTTTGGCACACGAAGGCGACTTGCAAAGTCTCGCGCCATTCCGAGACCGGCGGACGAAGTTGGCGAGCCCCACCCCCCAAGGCTATAGCCCACCCGTTTTTGTGGCCTTTTACCGCTGGATGAACTTGGCGGCCCGGCCTTCGGGTGGGTATTTTTTGGTGCGGCTGTGCCCGTAGCCTATTTTTGGCACATGGAGGTGCCTCGCAAAGTCTCGCGCCATTCCGAGTCCGGCGGACGGCGTGGCCAGCCCCACCCCCCAAGGCTATAGCCCACCCGTTTTTGTGGCCTTTTTCCGCTGGACGAACTTGGCGCCACGGCCTTCAGGCGGGTATTTTTGGGCGCGGCTGTGCCTGCGGCCTATTATTGGCACACAGAGGTGCCTCGCAAAGTCACGCCCCATTCCGAGTCCGGCGGTCGAAGTTGGCCAGCCCCTCCCCCAAAGGCTATAGGCCACCCGTTTTTTGGCCATTTTTCCGCTGGGGGGTTTGGGCGCGCCGACCTTCGGGGGATTATTTTTGGGCGCGGCTGTTCCCGCTGCCAATTTTTGGCACTCGGAGGCCGCTCGTAAAGTCTCGCCCCATTCCAAGTCCGGTGGACGAAGTCGGCCAGCCCCACCCCCCAAGGCTATAGCCCACCCGTTTTTGTGGCCTTTTTCCGCTGGACGAACTTGGCGCCCCGGCCTTAGGGCGGGTATTTTTGGGCGCGGCTGTGCCCGCGGCCTATATTTAGCACACGGAGGCGCCTCGCAAAGTCTCGCTACATTCCAAGTCCGGCGGACGAAGTTGGCCAGCCCCACCCCCCAAGGCTATAGCCCACCAGTTTTTGTGGCCTTTTTCCGCTGGACGAACTTGGCGCCCGGGCTTAGGGCGGGTATTTTTTGGCGCGGCTGTGCCCGCGGCCTATATTTAGCACACGGAGGCGCCTCGCAAAGTCTCGCTACATTCCAAGTCCGGCGGACGAAGTTGGCCAGCCCCACCCCCCAAGGCTATAGCCCACCCGTTTTTGTGGCCTTTTTCCGCTGGACGAACTTGGTGCCCCGGCCTTCGGGCGGGTATTTTTGGGCACGGCTGTGCCCGCGGCCTATTTTTGGCACACGGAGGCACCTCGCAAAGTCTCGCTACATTCCAAGTCCGGCGGACGAAGTGGGCCAGCCCCACCCCCCAAGCTTATACCCCACCAGTTTTTGTGGCCTTTTTCCGCTGGACGAACTTGGCGCCCCGGCCTTCGGGTGGGTATTTTTGGGAGCGGCTGTGCCCGCGGCCTATTTTTGGCACACAGAGGCGCCTCGGAAAGTCTCGCTACATTCCAAGTCCGGCGGACGAAGTTGGCCAGCCCCACCCCCCAAGGCTATACCCCACCGCCAGTGGCCTTTTTCCGCTGGGACGAACTTGGCGCCCGGCCTTCGGGCGGGTATTTTTGGCGCGGCTGTGCCTCGCGGCCTATTTTTAGCACACGGAGGCGCCTCGCAAAGTCTCGCTACATTCCAAGTCCGCGGACGAAGTTGGCCAGCCCCACCCCCAAGGCTATAGCCCACCTGCTTTTGTGGCCTTTTTCCGCTGGGGCGAACTTGGCGCCCAACATTCGGGCGGGTATTTTGGGCGCGGCTGTGCCCATGGCCTATTTTTAGCACACGGAGGCGCCTCGCAAAGTCTCGCTACATTCCAAGTCCGGCGGATGAGGTTGGCCAGCCCCACCCCCCAAGGCTATACCCCACCAGTTTTTGTGGCCTTTTTCCGCTGGACGAACTTGGCGCCCCGGCCTTCGGGCGGATATTTTTGGGTGCGGCTGTGTCCACGGCCTATTTTTGGCACCCGGAGGCGCCTTGCAAAGTATCGCTCCATTCCTAGTCCGGCGGATGAAGTTGGCCAGCCCCACCCCCCAAGGCGATAGCCCACCCGTTTTTGTGGCCTTTTTGCACTGGACGAACTTGGCGCCCAGCCTTCGGCGGGGTACTTTTGGGCGCGGTTGTGCCCACGGCCTATTTTTGGCACACGGAGGCACCTCGTAGTCTCGCGCCATTCCGAGTCCGCGCGGACGGTTGGCCAGCCCCACCCCCCAAGGCTATAGCCCACCAGTTTTTGTGGCCTTTTTCCGCTGGACGAACTTTGTGCCCCGGCCTTCGGGCAGGTATTTTTGGGCGCGGCTGTGCCCGCGGCCTATTTTTCGCACACGGAGGCACCTAGCAAAGTCTCGCGCCATTCCGAGTCCGGCGGCCGAAGTTGGCCAGCCCCACCCCCCAAGGCTATAGCCCACCCGGTTTTGTGGCCTTTTTCCGCTGGACGAACTTGGCGCCCCGACTTTCGGGCGGGTATTTTTGGGCGCGGCTGTGCCCGCAGCCTATTTTTGGCAAACGGAGGTGCCTCGGAAAGTCTCGCTACATTCCAAGTCCGGCGGACGAAGTTGGCCAGCCCCACCCCCCAAGGCTATACCCGACCAGTTTTTGTGGCCTTTTTCCGCTGGACGAACTTGGCGCCCCGGCCTTCGGGCGGGTATTTTTGGGTGCGGCTGTGTCCGCGGCCTATTTTTGGCACACGGAGGCGCCTTGCAAAGTATCGCTCCATTCCTAGTCCGGCGGATGAAGTTGGCCAGCCCCACCCCCCAAGGATATAGCCCACCCGTTTTTGTGGCCTTTTTCCGCTGGACGAACTTGGCGGCCCAGCCTTCGGGCGGGTATTTTTGGGCGCGGCTGCGCCCGCGGCCTATTTTTAGCACACGGAGGTGCCTCGCAAAGTCTCGCTACATTCCAAGTCCGGCGGACGAAGTTGGCCAGCCCCACCCCCCAAGGCTATACCCCCACCGCCAGGGCCTTTTTCAAACTGGGCGATCTTGGCGCCCGGCCTTGGGCGGGTATTTTGGGTGCGCCTGTGCCCGCGGCCTATTTTTGGGACACGGAGGCGCCTCGCAAAGTCTCGCGCCATTCCAAGTCAGGCGGACGAGTTGGCCAGCCCCATCGCCCAAGGCTAGAGCCCACCCGTTTTGTGGCATTTTT
This sequence comes from Citrus sp. QX-2021, assembly GCA_030444885.1. Lineage (NCBI taxonomy): Eukaryota > Viridiplantae > Streptophyta > Magnoliopsida > Sapindales > Rutaceae > Citrus > Citrus sp. QX-2021. Next base: position 6,278 of record JAUJEF010000033.1, on the reverse strand, counting down.
CCGCTGGACGTACTTGGCGCCCCGGCCTTCGGGCGGGTATTTTTGACGCGGCTGTGCCTGCGGCCTATTTTTGGGACACGGAGACGCCTCGCAAAGTCTCGCGCCATTCCGAGTCCGGGCGGACGAAGTTGGCCAGCCCCGCCCCCAAGGCTATAGGCCACCCGCTTTTGTGGACTTTTTCCGCTGGACGTACATGGCGCCCGGCCTTCGGGCTGGTATTTTTGGGCGCGCTGTGCCCGCGGCCTGTGTTTGGCACACGGAGGTGCCTCGCAAAGTCTCGTGCCATTCCGAGTCCGGCGGACGGTTGGCCAGCCCCACCCCCAAGGCTATAGCCCACCCGCTTTTGTGGCCTTTTACCGCTGGACGAACTTGGCGCCCGGCCTTCGGGCGGGTATTTTTGGCGCGGGTGTGTCCGCAGCCTAGTTTTGGCATACGGAGGTGCCTCGCAAAGTCTCGCGCCATTCCGAGTCCGGCGGACGAATTTGGCTAGCCCCACCCCCCAAGGGTATAGCCCACCCGTTTTTGTGGCCTTTTTCCGCTGGACGAACTTGGCGCCCCGGCCTTCGGGCGGTATTTTTGGGTACGGCTGTGCCCGCGGCTTAGTTTTGGCACACGGAGGTGCCTCGCAAAGTCTCGCGCCATTCCGAGTCCGGCGGACGAAGTTGGCCAGCCCCACACCCCAAGGCTATAGCCCACCCGTTTTTGTGGCCTTTTTCCGCTGGACGAACTTGGCGGCCCGGCCATCGGGCGGGTATTTTTGGGAGCGTCTGTGCCCGCGACCTATTTTTGGGACACGGAGGGGCCTCGCAACGTCTCGAGCCATTCCGAGTCCGGCGGACGAAGTTGGCCAGCCCCACCCCCCAAGGCTATAGCCCACCCGTTTTTGTGGCCTTTTACCGCTGGACGAACTTGGCGCCCCGGCCTTCGGGCTGGTATTTTTGGGCGCGGCTGTGCCCTCGGGCTATTTTTGGCACACGGAGGCGACTCGCAAAGTCTCGTGCCATTCCGAGTCCGGTGGACGAAGTTGGCCAGCCCCACCCCCCAAGGCTATAGCCCACCCGTTTTTGTGGCCTTTTTCCGCTGGACGAACTTGGCGCCCCGGCTTTCGGGCGGGTATTTTTGGGTGCGGCTGTGCCCGCGGCCTATTTTTGGCACACGGAGGGGCCTCGTAAAGTCTCGCGCAATTCCTAGTCCGGCGGATTTGTTGGCCAGCCCCCCCCCCAAGGCTATAGCCCACCCGTTTTTGTGGCCTTTTACCGCTGGACGAACTTGGGGCCCCGGCCTTCGGGCTGGTATTTTTGGGCGCCTGTGCCCGCGGCTTAGTTTTGGCACACGGAGGCGCCTCGCAAAGTCTCGCGCCATTCCGAGTCCGGCGAACGAAGTTGGCGAGCCCCACCCCCCAAGGCTATAGCCCACCCGTTTTTGTGGCCTTTTTCCGCTGGACGAACTTGGCGCCCCGACCTTCGGGCGGGTATTTTTGGGTGAGGCTGTGCCCGCGGCTTAATTTTTGTACACGGAGGTGCCTCGCAAAGTCTCGCGCCATTCCGAGTCCGGCGGACGAAGTTGGCCAGCCCCACCCCCCAAGGCTATAGCCCACCCGTTTTTGTGGCCTTTTTCCGCAGGACGAACTTGGCGCCCCGGCCTTCGGGCGGGTATTTTTGGGCGCGGCTTTGCCCACGGCTTATTTTTGGCACCCCGACACCCTCTCAAAGTCTCACCCCATTCCGAGTCCGGCGGACGAACTTCGCCCGCGCCCCCCACCAAGGCTATAGCCCACCCGTTTTTTGGCCATTTTTCCGCTAGGGGGTTTTGGTACCACGACCTTCGGGCGCTTATTTTTTGGCGCGGCTTTGCCCACGGCTTATTTTTGGCACCCCGAGGCCGCTCGCAAAGTCTCGCCCCATTCCGAGTCCGGCGGACGAACTTCGCCCGCGCCCCCCACCAAGGCTATAGCCCACCCGCTTTTGGCCATTTATCCGCTGGGGTTTTTGGCACCACGACCTTCGGGCGCGGCTTTGCCCGCGGCTTATTTTTGGCACCCTGAGGCCCCTCGCAAAGTCTCGCTCCATTTCGAGTCCGGCGGACGAACTTCGCCCGCGCCCCCCACCAAGGCTATAGCCCACCCGTTTTTTGGCCATTTTTCCGCTGGGGGGTTTTGGAACCACGACCTTAGGGCGCTTATTTTTGGGCGCGGCTTTTCCCACGGCATATTTTTGGCAAACCGAGGGACCTCGCAAAGTCTCGCTCCATTTCGAGTCCGGCGGACGAACTTCGCCCGCGCCCCCCACCAAGGCTATAGCCCACCCGTTTTTTTGCCATTTTTCCGCTGGGGGGTTTTGGTACCACGACCTTTGGGCGCTTATTTTTGGGCGCGGCAGTTCCCACGGCCTATTTTTGGCATGCGGAGGTTGCTCGCAAAGTCTCCTCCCATTCCGAGTCGGGCGTCCGACGTTGGCCAGCCCCGCCCCCCAAGGCTATTGCGCACCCGTTTTTTGGCCATTTTTCCGCTGGGGGTTTGGGCGCCCGACCTTCTGGGATTATTTTTGGCCCGGCTGTTCCCGCGGCCTATTTTTGGTACGCTGGAGGTTGCTCGCAAGGTCTCCCCATTCCGAGTCCGGCGGACGGTTGGCCAGCCCTCCCCCAAGGCTATAGCGCACCCGTTTTTTGGCCATTTTTCCGCTGGGGGGTTTGGACGCGCCGACCTTCGGAGGTTATTTTTGGGCGCGGCTGGCCCACGGCCTATTTTTGGAACACGGAGGCCGCTCGTAAAGTGTCGCCGCATTCCGAGTCCGCGGACGGTTGGCCAGCCCCTCCACCCAAGGCTATAGCGCACCCGCTTTTTGGCCATTTTTCCGCTGGGGTTTGGGCGCTGATCTTCGGGGTTATTTTTGGCGCGGCTGTGCCCGCGGCCTATTTTTGGCACGCTGGAGTCCGCTCGCAAAGTCTTACCCCATTCCGAGTCCGCGGACGGAAGTGGGCCAGCCCTCCACCCAAGGCTATAGCGCACCCGCTTTTTAGCCATTTTTCCGCTGGGGTTTGGGCGCGCCGACCTTCGGGGCTATTTTTGGGCGCGGCTGTGCCCGCAGCCTATTTTTGGCATGCAGAGGCCGCCAGAAGTCTCGCCCCATTCCGAGTCCGGCGGACGGTTGTCCAGCCCTCCCCAAGGTTATAGCGCACCCGCTTTTTGGCCATTTTTCCGCTGGGGGTTTGGGCGCGCCGACCTTCGGGGTTATTTTTGGGCGCGCTGTGGCCACAGCCTATTTTTGGCATACGGAGGCCGCTCGTAAATTCTCGTCCCATTCCAAATCCGCGGACGAAGTTGGCCAGCCCCTCCCCAAGGTTATAGCGCACCCGTTTTTTGTCGATTTTTCGGCTGGGGGGTTTGGGCGCGTCGACCTTCGGTGGTTATTTTTGGGCGCGGCTGTTCCCGCGGCCTATTTTTGGCACGTGGAGGTTGCTCGCAAAGTCTCCCCCCATTCCGAGTCCAGCGGACGAAGTTGGCCAGCCCCTCCCCCCAAGGCTATAGCCCCCCGTTTTTTTGGCATTTTTCCGCTGGGGGGTTTGGGGCCGCGTACATACGGGGGTTATTTTTGGGCGCGGCTGTGCCCGCAGCCTATTTTTGGCATTCGGAGGCCGCTATTAAACTCTCGACCCATTCCTAGTCAGGCGGACGAAGTTGCCAAGCCCCTCCCCCCAAGGTTATAGCGCACCCGTTTTTTGGCCATTTTTCCGCTGGGGGGTTTGGGCGCGCCGACCTTCGGGGGGTTATTTTTGGGCGCGGCTGTTCCCGCGGCCTATTTATGGCACGCGGAGGTTGCTCGCAAAGTCTCCCCATTCCGAGTCCGGCGGACGAGTTGGCCAGCCCTCCCCAAGGCTATAGCCACCCGTTTTTTTGCCATTTTTCCCGGTGGGGGTTTGGGCGCGCCGACATTCGGGGGCTTATTGTTCCGCGCGGCTGTGCCCGCAGCCTATTTTTGCATACGGGGGCCCGCCAGAAGTCTCGCCCCATTCCGAATCCGCGGACGGTTGGCCAGCCCCTCCCCCATGGTTATAGCGCACCCGCTTTTTTGGCCATTTTTCCGCTGGGGGTTTGGGCGCGCCCGACCTTCGGGGGTTATTTTTGGGCGCGGCTGTTCCGCGGCCTATTTTTGGCACGCGGAGGTTGCTCGCAAAGTCTCCCCATTCCGAGTCCGCGGACGAAGTTGGCCAGCCCCTCCCCAAGGCTATAGCCACCCGTTTTTTGGCCATTTTTCCGCTGGGGGGTTTGGACGCGACGACCAAAGGGGTGTTATTATTTGGCGCGGCTGTACCAGCAGCCAATTATTGGCATACGGGTGCCGCTCGGAAAGTCTCGCCCCATTCCGAATCCGCGGACGGTTGGCCAGCCCTCCCCATGGTTATAGCGCACCTGCTTTTTTGACCATTTTTCCGCTGGGGTTTGGGCGCGCCGACCTTTGGGGGTTATTTTTGGGCGCGGCTGTTCCCGCGGCCTATTTTTGGCACGCGGAGGTTGCTCGCAAAGTCTCCCCATTCCGAGTCCGCGGACGGCGTGGGCCAGCCCCTCCCCCAAGGCTATAGCGCACCCGCTTTTGGCCATTTTTCCGCTGGGGTTTGGGCGCGCCCGACCTTCGGGGTTATTTTTGGGCGCGGCTGTGCCAACGGCCTATTTTTGCATGCGGAGGCCGCTCAGAAGTCTCGCCCCATTCCGAGTCCGGCGGACGGAAGTTGGGGAGGGCCCTCGTAAAGTCTTGCCCCATTCCGAGTCCGGCGGACGGTTGCCCAGCCCCACCCCCCAAGGCTATAGCCCACCCGTTTTTGTGGCCTTTTTCTGCTGGACGAACTTGGCGCCCCGGCCTTCGGGTGGTTATTTTTGGGCGCGGCTGTGCTCGTAGCCTATTTTTTGCACACGGAGGCCCCTCGCAAAGTCTCGCGCCATTCCGAGTCCGGCGGACGAAGTTGGCCAGCCCCACCTCCCAAGGCTATAGCCCACCCGTTTTGGTGGCCTTTTTCCGCTGGACGAACTTGGCGCCCCGGCCTTCGGGAGGTTATTTTTGGGCGCAGCTGTGCCCGCGGCCTATTTTTGGCACACGGAGGCCCCTCGCAAAGTCTTGCGCCATTCCGAGTCCGGCGGATGAAGTTGGCCAGCCCCACCCCTCAAGTCTATAGCCCACCCGTTTTTGTGGCCTTTTCCCGCTGGACGAACTTGGCACCCCGGCCTTCGGGAGGTTATTTTTGGGCGCCGCTGTGCTCGTAGCCTAGTTTTGGCACACGGAGGCCCTCGTAAGTCTCGGGCCATTCCGAGTCCGGCGGACGAAGTTGGCCAGCCCCACCCCCCAAGGCTATAGCCCACCCGTTTTTGTGGCCTTTTTCCGCTGGACGAACTTGGCGCCCTGGCCTTCGGACAGTTATTTTTGGGCTCGGCTGTGCCCAAGGCTAGTTTTGGCACATGGAGGCCCCTCGCAAAGTCTCGCGCCATTCCGAGTCCGGCGGACGAAGTCGGCCAGCCCCACCCCCCAAGGGTATTGCCCACCCATTTTTGTGGCCTTTTTCCGCTAGACGAACTTTGCGCCCCGGCCTTCGGGCGGTCTATTTTGGCGCTGCTGTGCCCGCGTCTATTTTTGGCACACGGAGGCCCCTCGCAAAGTCTCGCGCCATTCCGAGTCCGTCGGACGAAGTTGGCCAGCCCCACCTCCCAAGGCTATTGCCCACCCATTTTTGTGGCCTTTTTCCGCTGGACGAACTTGGCGCCCCGGCCTTCGGGCGGTTATTTTTGGGAGCGGCTGTGCCCTCCGCCTATTTTTGGCTCACGGAGGGGCCTCGCATCGTGTCTCGCGCCATTCCGAGTCCGGCGGACGGCTTGGCCAGCCCCACCCCCAAGGCTATAGCCCACCCATTTTTGTGGCATTTTCCCGCTGGATGAACTTGGCGCCCGGCCTTCGGGCGGTTATTTTCGGCGCGGCTCTGCCCACGGCCTATTTTTTGTACACGGAGGCCCTCGCAAAGTCTCGCGCCATGCCGAGTCCGGCGGCCGCAGCCGGCCAGCCCCACGCCCCACGCCCATAGCCCACCCGTTTTTGTGGCCTCTTTCCGCTGGACGAACATGGCGCCCGGCCTTCGGGCGGTTATTTTGGGTGCGGCTGTGCCCACGGCCTATTTTTGGTACACGGAGGCTGCTCGCAAAGTCTCGTCCCATTCCAAGTCCGCGGATTTAACTTGTCCAGCCCCACCCCCAAGGCTATAGCCCACCCGCTTTTGGGGCCTTTTTCCGTTTGAGGAAC